>JAUEJJ010000044.1:5647523-5657611 GCA_032164275.1 Synergus coniferae | reverse complement strand
TTCCTATCTTTTGCCTATTCCCGTCTATACCTTTCTATCTCCTTGTCAATCAATATTCGCTCCTATCTCTTTTAATATCCACTTTTCTATTCCTCTCAATTTCCTCTCTATCTTCATCTACTTCTCTCTATCTCCTTATTAATCGAAGTTTATTCCTATCTGTTTCAATCACTGGATTTATATCCCAGCCTAATTAAGGGCATATTGGAGAAGAGCGGATAGAAAGAGATACAAATTTCTATCAAGCGAGATAGATTTAGGGATAGAAAGAAATACATTTTTCTTGCATAAGAGATAGAAAGAGATAGATATTACAAGAAATAGGAAAAGATAGATAATATCACCAGACACGGAGATAGAATGGTGGATAGAAAGAGGATAGCGTTTTGGGGATGCAAAATGGATACTTGGAAGCGATAGAAAAGTTCTATCTCTTTCTATTTCCAAATATCTATCTCTTTCTATCTCTTTACTTCCAGCAGGGTTTAGATCAGATCCTTTTGAAGCTTGAACATGTTTGAAGAATAATAAGCCTATAATTAGCAAAAACATGTTAAGGGTAGATAATTGAACGAGCTAGATTACATATACTCCTTGCTTTGTGTGTTCAAATTTCTTATTCCGTTTCTCTTCAATATGAATTGCAGAGATTTATTATGTCTAGTTTCCATGAAGAAAGGAGCAATGGCTATAAAAACAGAGAGTACGCATTTAGTTATCTGTAACGATGTTTACTCTCTCGGATCGATTCACTTTGCTGCTTGGTCAGACGCAGTCATATCCTCGGGCGCGTCTGCATTAGCAGCAAATGACTCGGCTGGGTAATCTCAAAATCGTTAATTTTGCAGAAATACGTGGGAAAATTGCTAACCCTGCGAGCTCTTTCGTTCAGTGAAGTAACTAGAAAAGAAATCTGGGACAGGATGGAAAAAGTCGGGATTTTTATCTTCAAACGTCCTTCGATGGATGAGATGCTCTTTGCGACTTTATCCTTTTACATTTTTTATAACTTCTATCCTCTAGAAAGTCGAGATCAAAATTGATGCATGTATTTCAATTGGATTTAGAAGGATTGCTTGTGTGAAACAAGGAGAAGCAAAATTATTCCTATAACTTGAGTTGTTTTAAAATCTACTAAATATTTCGTTACTTTCAGGAACTTTCTGTCTTTTTTGTGCACTCGTTCTTACAATATGTCCTATATCGAGCTATTTTTTTTCCTTTTCTAGATCGGCTCTTGCACAAGGCAGAAGCACGATAATTGAATCGGCGCCTCGATATTCGTTTTTCTCGCGTTCTGCGTTGCTCCTCGTCTGCGGGAAGCGAGTGAAAAAGTTGACAAGCGTGCAAAAGTCCCTATCCGCCCGAGCTTTAAATATAACGCGAAATGTTTATATACATCAAAGTGAGAAGTGACTGATTTGATTAATACCCTTGTTCATATTTATTTCGAAATTAATGCTAATAAGAAAACTAATGTAATTGAAAACCATTTTACTTGTGTGTGTTTTTTTTAGAAGATTAAAATGTACAATATACGGAAGAAAATCCTCGTTTAATGATCAGAGAGAAGAAAGGTTGTCCCACAAAGCTTCTTTTCTCGAGATTTTAAGTTATAGTCCTTGGAAAATCTTGAAAGTCAAAGTATCTTTACTCTTTCTTTTACTCGTTTTTTTTTCAAGAGGGAGCGCTTTGTTGAACTCCTATAAGAGGACGTTCTTAGTTTATAGAATATTCACCGATTTGAAATACTTGACAATTTTAAAGCCTTTCTCGTGCATGTAAAATAAACTTTGAATTTACTTTTCAGGTTCGTTTACCCACGGAGCAAGATACGCAGCTTTGGTGTCGAGTTCTCAAGATGCCGAACATTCACCGCAAGCACCACGTCGTAAGAGTAAGTCTTCCTTGATAACCAACTTATCACTTAAATACGTCCTCGACCCAGTTCGTTAGTGAATGCCACACTCGCGGAAGGCTCATGCAGAAATTATGGTTGGAAAACTTTAACCGTATTCTCTGGGGAAACTGTACCGTAAACTTCTCTAAATCATATATATGTATAAAGTAACTTGAAGGTTCCAATTCTTTATTATTTACTCGAGGTCATTTCGAGTTCAGTTTATTAAGTTCAATTTATTTTGTTCTTTTTATCAAGTTTTCTTTATCGATCGTACTTTCGAGAAAAACCATTACTTCCTCGGCGTTAAATAACCGGGCAAGCATCATGATTAATGAAGGCGAGACGACGGCGCCTCGTCGTCTTGCGTACAAATGGATGGATCCGGTAGTTCCGGAGATCCAAGACCAATGTCCAGGTTCGATAAAGAGTAACGATGATTTAAAACTGTTAGATACATGTTTTGTGAAGTCAAAAGACGGTAAACAGATTTTTTTAGTCGGGCACTATTAATCTTATGATTAATTTTGATAATGGGGTATTCTTGCTTCAGCTTATGATATTTAAAAAAACAATTTTCTTCGAAACTTTAAGAATTTTCAGCTGAAAGACGTACCTAGGGATTAGGGAGTTTAGTATTCAGTAGTAATTACCTTCAAAAGTTAAGCTTTTCTACGAGAAGTAATTAAGATTAAATTGAAGCAAGGGTATTTAATCCCATCTCACCAGAGGTGTGAAGCGCGCGTTGGATTTCTGGCACTATGAAGTTTTCGATATAGTCTCACACTAGTGCCAACTAGTACGTGGATTTCGAATACGATCGTACGTGACCCAACTTCTCGATTCTGGCGTAATATGTTCCTATCTACCTAGAGTTGCGTTTCCTTGTCGCAGAACATCGTCAAGAGTTTATAACTTTTGCTATTGGTATACGTAGATTTTTCCAATCAACTTGTGTTCACTTATTGCACTTACTTGGTATTTTGGTAAACTTTGAATAAATTCCTTTTCTTTTGGAAAGTAGGTTTTGTTAATATGCGCAACAGTGGCTGCAGCAGAGGTTTTGGTTTAGCTATTAAATTGTTACACCTTTCATGAGCAAAGTTCTGGACTCTGAAATTCAGAGTTATATATTCATGATAAACGTGGAATGGTGAGATGGTGAATTGGAGAAAGGGAACCGCTTAGTGTTCAGCTCATAGGGTCGCG
This sequence comes from Synergus coniferae, assembly GCA_032164275.1. Taxonomy (NCBI): domain Eukaryota; kingdom Metazoa; phylum Arthropoda; class Insecta; order Hymenoptera; family Cynipidae; genus Synergus; species Synergus coniferae. The sequence goes on along the minus strand of JAUEJJ010000044.1, from coordinate 5,654,502 downwards.
CTTGTCTGAACTGGGTTCGTTCGATCGGGTTTCTGGACGAGAACTTCGGAACTGCGACACGAATATCTCGTTAGCGTGATTTCGAGAACTTTGAACAAACGAAGCTCTTCTACAATTTGCAGTACGAGCCCGTCATTCAGCCAGGCAGCCAGGAGTACCTGCACCACATGACGTTGTACGAGTGTCGAGGCAATCAGACTGAATTGGAAGCCGCCACGAGGATCACCGGAGCAGTCTGCTACCAACCAGATCAACCTACTACCAAGTGCAGCACTATAGCAGCTACCTGGAGCATCGGTTCAGAGGTATGTTAATCATGTAAAAGTTTTAAATAATTCTCCCCACTAAGTTTTGAGATCCCTTCAGGGGATCTGAAAGAGTTTGACAGTCTTGAGAGTTACAGTTTACCTATAATTTAGAATTGTTAGACAGGTGAAGGATAACGCAACACATTAGACTATACAACATTGTTTAAAGGGAACAATTTACCTAACTTTCCTCCAGTATAGAGCACTTAACGACAATTCATATTCAAAACAAAAGAAAACTCGCACAAAAAGCCTTGCAGCAGACAAGTACATACACAAAAGTTTTCAACTACGACTATCGTAATTTCATTCATACCCAACTCATCTATTAGCGGAGTCTAGATTACTTGTTGCAACCCCTAATTCCTAAGATTATAAACTTCCTCATTCAAGTTTTCAAATCATAAGAAGGTAATTTATAATAGAATAGTCTTCTCAGTAGCGAAGAATTTGCAAGGGCTATTTGCGTGTGCAATCTTGGCTCTCGAATTCAAGTTGCGACGCGAATTACTCTCGTTCCATCGCGTCAGCTAACTTCTCTCAAGCCATTAGTAGTATCCTTGCATTCGTCGAGATATCCCACGTCAGGAAGTCCCATTCCCATTTGCTTCTCTGCTCGGTGACTGCACGATGAGTTCTCTCTCTTTTAACCCGAAATACGGCGGCTGGAAGACACTAACGCCGCCGTTTGCGATAATCCTGCGAGTAAGGTAATGCATACCAATGGAAGAACAACCACAAACCTGTTCTCCGTGGTCGGTGGAAACGTGAGCTCCCTGCGAAGGTGCAATCTCACACGCGTCCTCTCTCGCGATGCCTATGGACTCTTGCATAAATGCACACACTATCTTTTCTTGCCACACGTTCCCGATCAATGCTCTGTTTTTACTCTCATTCCTGGATCGACCGCTACTCTATACGTCGCTTTTATCTTTGCGCAGGGCTTTAATTACCCACCTGAAGCCGGATACGCGCTGGATCCGCATGCTGGACCACGCTACTACATGTTGGAGACCCTCTATGCCAATCCGCGAAGGGACGCCTTCATTAACGACAACTCTGGCCTTCGTTTACTCTACACCGACAGGCTCAGAGTCCACGATGCCGGAATACTCAGTATAGGTATCGACCCTAATTGGCGCCACATCGTACCACCTGGTCAATCGAAAGTTGTTTCCGAAGGACATTGCATCACTGAGTGCACTGGGCAAACTGTACCTAATAATGGAATTAACATGTTTGCCGTCATCATGCACACACACGAACTTGGCAAGAAGGTCAGGCTGAGACAAATCCGAGGCGGAGAAGAACTATCGCCTATCGCTGCTGATGCTAACTATGATCCCAACTATCAAGAATACAGGAGACTGCAGCGACCCGCCAAAGTTTATCCGGTAAGCATTTATCATCTAAGTCCAATGTTTTTTTTTTAAGTTTCATTTTATTAGTAATTATATATTCAACTCCTCGTTCTACAATAATTGTTTTGTTTTTTCATTCTTGGAATGTAAGTTCTTGTCCACTGTGGACCTTGCTTTTCTTATCAGCCATGTTTTAAGATGCACTGAACATTCCCTGAACTCCACTAGTTCTTAGCCGTCGCGTGACCTATCAGATACAGACTGACTATCTTCCCTGGCCAATCAAATCCCGAGTCGCTTTTTTACGAGATTTTTTTTTCTTTTCGATTGCAGGGCGACCATTTGATAGCGGAATGTACCTACTCGTCCGAGTCCCGATCTGTGATAACCTTGGGAGGATTGACGACGAAGGAAGAGACTTGTCTGGTCTCCGCACTCTATTATCCACGCATCGACTTGTCCCTCTGCTACTCCCTCCCATCTCTACCTACAGTTCTTCACAGCCTGGGAATTCAAAGGCTTATAGAGTGAGTACCATTTACTTTTATTTATACCTGTTAGTTAATTCAACTGACTTTTTTTCACTCCGATTAGTAGTTCCGAGTTTGCTCAACAGAAAGCAATAGCTTTCGGTTGAAATTGATCCAAGTTTCACCGAAAGATTTTTTATTAAGAAGTATGCAGCTTCACTGAAATAAATTGTCGTTTTAGGTGTGTAATAAGGATGAAGAATTAATAGCCTATTAGATGGGGTGCGAAATAACAGGCGCTATTACTGTTCACAAAGAGAGATTAACTAAATTCACAGAAGCTCTATTATTTTCAATTGGCTGTTAGCACCGTTTGTCACTGAGTATTCAGGGAGAGTACTGCAGGTCATGCGAAGATTTATAACTCCACTCGTCGCGATGTGCACGTTTCATTGCGTATATGAACTTCTCTCTACGTGCCCATCTGGCAAAGAGATATTCGCATTACTCCTCTTGTCCGGGTCGAAGGAACAATGTTGTGGATTGCGTCATAAAGATGTCATTACTTATTCTCATATAAAAGACATAATGTTTCCTGCAATTTTTTCAGCACACACTTTGTAAAGATTTTTTAGCTAGGAAATAAATGAAAATTGACCTTGATCCCTGAACCAGAGGAACTGGAAATAACCGAGAATTTGTTTTTTTTTTTGTTGTTACAGAGGTCCCGGTCCAGTCAAGATTCAAGAGCCTCGTGAACTCGAAGACATGACTTTAGAGGAACGCTTAATGACATATGACTGGAAGCGCAGCTTCCAGAGTTTCCAAGATGCCACTCGAAGAGGAACATTTAAACCTCTCTGTTCAAACAGCAAAGGAGTCACCCTACCAGGAATGAAGGTAGAGTCTCACTATCCTAGGATTTTGAAAACTTATCATGAAACAGTACTCCCGTGTTCGAAAAAGCCTCTCAGAAATAAGTTGTCCATGATGCTGAGTGGCGATGGAGACATCGGGGCCCCAATGGACGACAGTGATGAGACCAACGCTGTGGAACGTGGACAACTTGTCCGGAACAAAGTGTCCCGCAGTAGTGAAGGTCCAGCGGCTGGAAGTTCCGGTGCAAAGTCAGTTTCTGTCGCGTTATTAGTGGCCGCGATAGTTTTTTCCTTCAGGTGAAGGATGTGCGACATTATTTCTCAGTGAATTTTTTGTTAATCGTCGTCGCTGAAGCAGACTTCAAGAGAGAGGCTTATGTAAGTACCAAGTGAATGGTAAAGTGTCTAAAGGATATTCTGGATATCTTAGAGCACACAGGTTCTTTTTTCGAACTTTCGGGTGTCTTTCGATATTTCCATTATTAGACACTTTCAAATGGTTGACTGTAAAGTTTTCCTGAATATCCTTTCATCGAAAGGCATCTTCAAAGGGCGAACATACTGATGACGAGAGGGCGTAGGTTCTTGGATTCTCTTCTGAAGAGATCAAGAGATACACACATAGGCTGTTTATTTTCCGAGTGGGAGTCATTTAACATTTTCGTAGATATTTTCTCAACCAAAAATGCTGGATGAACGTGTCATTCAAAATTGCGCGACTCCCAGTGCGGAACTTGTATACTTTGTTAATTATATTAGAACTTTTGTGAAAGTCGTATGAGCGATGGTTTTCTTACGAGGAAGAAGTAGGTGCTTCATTGCGAACCTCACGTTGAATAGTCGACGACGTACTGATCTAATTTTTAAGTCGCACCGAGAATTGAGATCAACGCTTGTACGACTTGCTTGTATTATTGTGTACAGTTTTTATACATAGTGCTATCCTTTCGCAATTTTGAGCGTGAGGGACAATTATTTATTATTATTTAAAGTTGTAAAGAGAGATTATTTTCAATGTTGACTCATCTTGCCTTATGCAAGGATATATATGCTGACTGATCAACTTACACTTTGCGTGATTCTTTTGTGGAACTTTAAACTAATTTGAAAGATGCCTTATTTCTGTTTCTCAAGCCTTCCGGAATCAATGATTGAATTGATAATTTTATATCTTATAACTCTTCTCTGTAGAGGATTTTTTTTGTAGATTTTTGTTGCAGAAACTGCTAAATTTTGTGAGACTGAGCCCATGGGAAAACAGAATTGAATATCTAAGAATGAGAGATGATAAAATGTTCCCTCCTAGAGCATAGCATTTCACCTAGCCGACTAATCGATATTAATATGTCGTGTAGTAATATTTTACCATTTAATGTGATCATTATTCATAAATGTCATAGGGCATCTGTGTGTGTAGTAGAGTAAGGCAGACTTAATCCAGAGCAGAAGCTTTAAATGAACGTCTTGATATTTTACCAAATTTTATCTTGCAAAATCAGTACCAATCATTATCAAATCCACTATGTACATTTTACATTCTATCGGAAATTTTTCAATTTGTTGCTAATCGACGAAGGCAACAGAATTTATTGGTCGACCAAAAAAAACTTATAAAGGTGTACCTTACCAGAGATATATACTCAACCAAGCTAATTTTCGATTTTTCATGTTCGCAAGTTGAAGCCTCAAGCAATGGTAAATTACGGCTAGATAAATTCGACTTATATTCAGAAATACCAAAATAAATATGATCAATTTTGCTAAGTGAGATCAACAGATTTGAGCACTAGGGAAACTACCGGTGATATGACCAGAACAATCAACGTAAAGTGTCACAATTAAACGTCACTTAAATAATTGGAAATATGTATGTTATAGCTAGAGAATGATATTATGCATTTATTGTACTCGCCGATTTTGAATCGCGTGCATATTAGTTCATTTCTAATGCGATATCCTGTCCTCATCACGTCTCCCTTTTTCATTATTTATTTATTTAAAACCCAGTGATTTTCTTATGTGACTTAGAAGATGCGAGAAGATGCTAATCATTTATTTCTCCTAACGATAAAATCATGTCATAAAATAAAAAATAAATCATTTTTAAAATGAAAAAATTTTTCGCCGATAGGTCCGTTTGATTGATGTAAAAGTTGATTCATATTTTCATTGATAAATTCCGAATTCTCTGCTACATATCAAATGGATTGCAAGGCATCCTAAATATTCAGTAAATTACAGCTTTTCCAAAATAGCATTAAAGAATAGGGTTGGAAGCGAACTTTTGGTATTGAGAGAAAATTATTGACTAGTAGGCCGAACCTCATTGGCCGTAGTATGTGGATGTCTATTATTATTAATTTTTTTGTGGGGGATTGTGGCGAGACCAGGAAAACCGTCAGTGTATTTATTGTATGTAGAAGTTTTAGGGATCAGTTGAAACTGCCGCATTGCTGTTTAGTGTGGGTCGGCAGCAAGCCGGATCAGAGTGAATATGGTGAGTGAGCGAGAGAATAAAAATAAAAGAGTTGAGAACAAAAAAGGAAGAGATTGGAAGAGATTGTGAGAGGAAAAATGTGTGTACATAGGGGGATTTTGTACATAGTCATAGATTTACGTCTACACATCCGATAGTTCCATAGGTACAGTCCACATACCTAAATCGAGTGACTAGCTAACTAGATTCTTTATAGCTTTATCGTTTACGAGTATACATGTACCAACCGCCCTGTCCTTCCAGAAAAGGCAAAGAAAATTTTGTCTTAGATTTATACCGACCTAATTTACATCATCTATCATTTATGGCTAAAACGCTACACTATCATCTACACTGTAACAAATTGTATTATATTTTATATATATAAATATGTAAATGTTTTTTCTAAATAGCAATCATTCTTTTTTATATAATCAAATCCTAATCTCCTTTTTACCTTGCGTTCTTATTAATTAAGTACTCAGTAAAATTTGTAAAATATTTTGAGGATACGTGTTTCTATGTTTTTTCAGGAAAAGGAAGGAAGAAAATTTAAAACGACAAACAAGGGGAATGGAGGGACGTGAGAATTTAAAGACATTATCATTTGAATATTTCAGAGGGTAGGATTAATTAACCTGGTGTTCTCAGGACCGGAAATGATCGACTTTTTTCTGACCCTCTTCCTGTCTAATCTTGTTGAATTAAATATAAAAAAGTATTTCTCATGAAGGAAAGAGGACGCGAAGCGGATAAAAAGGCTGAAAGACATTCGAGCTTGTTAAACAATGAGACGTTTTTGAGAAATTGTTCATTATCCAGCTTGTCTGTGAAAGGAAGAATTGCCTCATAGTCTTCTGTGCTATGCAATCTTACTTTCACATTAACAAGTAGCACGATTGCATCTTTGAAGAGTTTTCTAATCTTTCTGCGATGGATTGCCAATTCAGAGACTTTTCAATAATCAATAACGACCTCATTAGAGTTTTAATTTAATATTATTATGTTCAAGATTGCGTCTTATTTACTATTTTCTCTTGGTGTTATGATTCTTAGAAATTTTTCTTTTATTGACATATCCTTTTCTACCTGTTTCGAGCGACTGGTAGCTTACTCCCTCCCCTTTCAGTTCGGTTTTGATTTTCGCCCGATGAGGTCACGCGATTGCGTTAAAGTTCGAGTTAAAGTGTTTATTCCAAGTTTTATTAATTGTAAGAAATATTAACGTGGTTCCAAGTGATTTTTCAATTTCGTATTGAAAGCTCTCTTGTCTAACCGAGTTTTTCCGTTTACGGAAAACTTTTTGGTATTAGTAGCTTTTCATAATAATCGATTTCGTTCTCAGGTCAATTTTTGGGCGTAATTAGTGTTAATTCTATTCTGTTATTTTATCATAAATAAGAAATTACGATTATATCGAAACTGCTTCCATAATCTCCAAGCAGAAGTGAGTCACATGGGAGAAACCAACTTTGTTTGGATTGGA
>JAUEJJ010000044.1:5637374-5647423 GCA_032164275.1 Synergus coniferae | reverse complement strand
TCTAATTCATTAGATTTGACTGGATTCATTCGGATTAATTCTGATTCATTTGAATTCATTCGAATTACAAGTTCGGATTGATTTTGAATAGTCCTCGAAATGATCCGGATTGAAAACTTCGGATTATATCGCGATGAAACCATTTGGTGCGGATACAAATCTCAAAATGATTCGGAAAATTTCGGATTGTAAAAATTATTAGACAGATTTGGAAGTTGATGAATAATTCAGAGATGATTTAAAAATCTTCTTTTATTATACTTTTAATTTATTATACTCTCAATCTTTTTTACGAAGAGGACTCTTTTATGTCTTAGGGTTTCGATTATAAGTTTCCGATGAATAACCACTTAAAGACTTGTGTAAATCACAGGTGTTGGTGCTCAGGGTGTTTAGCTAGGTCAGCTGTTGTTGGCAGTTTGAATTGCTAGTCTTCCATATAACCGTAGATTACATCGAAGATTTACCAAAGCGTCCAAGTTCCGATCCATTAATGAGCAAGTTTCCAGAGAGTTTGGCAAGTTCTTAGGTATATGTATATGTAGATATATATATATATGTTATGTGCGTCCTTCTAACCCCTTCTAATCAAACTTTGACGTTTCTGGGGGTCGTAACGAAATTCTGGACATTTGGTTAATCCCCTTAAGCTGCATGAAACAAGTTCTGTAACAGTCTTACAGCAAACAAGAATAACATCTGCTTCTGATTATCAATAACAAGAAGACCAATTTGTTATACATGTTACAATTTGTATTACATGTTTCATGTAATATACTAATACATATTTCCAATAAATATTTCCAATAAATGAAAGAATTAATAGATTTTTCTGTGAGGCAGACAAATAGAAACTTTGACACCGTTCAACTTTTGTGTGGAAACGTCGACTGGGGCCAGATTGGGTTCCAGATAGTTTTCCTAAATACCAACTGGGACCTAACTGGGATCTCTAAGTGAGGCCCACTTTGGATCTAGAAACTTTACTTTTAATAATTCAGGAATATGAGTTATTGAAAAAAGTGTAGTATTGATTACACTTTGCATTTATTTAATCATATAATGAAAACAATTGTTTCTTTTTCTTTTTTTTTCTTATTTGGGCTACCCAGTTGAGCACACATTGACGCCCAATTATAGTATGGGCTAATTGGGCACATTTCCACACGGAGTATTCTTCTCAACCAATAAATTTCCAAGTTTAACTATTTCTAATGAAATGAAGCGTAAAAAAGTGTGTGAGCTATTGCCGCGAATAAATATGCTGAGAAATATAGTGGCTACTAGGTTGGATGTGAAAAAGAGCTGTGAAAACAAAGACTCGAAGGTGTCCGGTTATATTTCTTATTGGTGGCAAGCGAAAAGCGATTTCGCCACTGCGCCTCGTAAATAATAATTATTTATGACTCGATAAATAAACTTCTATAGGTTTTTCCCGTTTGACTTTTTCTTCGCTTTTTCCCACTGGAGATGGAATCAAAAGTAGTAGTTTTCACACAATATGTCGATTAGTCAGCTTTTCTCAGATAAAAATAATTTAATTAAAAATTATCTAGTTCAATTATATAACTGCCTATTGCATCGCTTTTACTTTCATACAAAATTCAACTTCATGCATCTCGATTTAGTTTACAAATGGCTGGATAATGAACTACTTTATATATTTTTCTACTTTCATCTAAAAAATGCAAATTGCATTGATGGTGCCTATGCATAATGTACACTATTCTCTTTGCATAATTTACTCACTGAAATTTATATGAGCATAAAAAGTTTGTATGAGAGTGCTTGAAAAAAGTGTATCACAAATACTATTTAATTCCGTCCGCAATTTTTTTTTTTATCGTGAAAATATCATCTTTCGTCCGTATAGATAGAGTCATGATACAGCAGTGATAACAATTATCTAGAATTAATAAATAAATACTGCAGTATTGTGACTCATACAGAATATTGGGAGCATTATCGTCGTTTAATAACTGAGCTCAATTTTATTACTCAGACTCTACTATCCGGTTATTTAGTGAATTCAGCAAATGCACGTAAATTAATGTGAGAATACAATGCACGAACTCCAAAGGATTTCGACAAATAAAACCCATGATAATTAATCAAATCGTGTCGCACTTTCTGCCTTTTAATAAGCGGCGCATCTGATTTACATCACGAGCTGTGCGATCCGCAATAGGATTAAAAGCTCATGTACCTTCATTAAAATAAAAGATTTTTATCTTTCCAATTTGCAGAAGGAAGTTTCGATGCGTGACATGCAACTTTTTTTATATACAACTTCTTTTATATAACTTTTTTTGATGTACAACTTTTTTTGACATGCAAAAAAAGGTTCATGTTGAAAAATACTTTTCTGATAAACGACTTTATGAAAAAATGAGTATTTCTAGTGCTGTCACTTTGCACAGCAAACATTTTTTTAACGGTGACATAGCTTTAAAATTCGAGCGCTCGTAAATCGGTGGTATAAAAAATATTCTAAATATAATTTGTTTACGAAGCAGTATTTCAGGATGCTGCACTCTTCTCGATGAATATTTATTGCTGGTGCGCTAGCTTTTTCCGGAATAAGAGGGACAACCCGGTTTTTCGAGTCTCCATCGAGCACGATGACGAAAAGCGTGAAATTTAGCGCACTTTTTTTAAATGACGATAAATCGCACGACGAGTACACGCTTCACGAACCTGGCTTATGGCGGTTTATATCCTTGCACTGGAATGGGTCACAAGGCGGTATACTTGACTTTGATAAAGTTTTATGGGCATGCCGAATGCAGTACACGTTCTTTTTTACTAGCACTTAAAACTACATATGTAAATAGTAATATCCCTATTATTAAAAAATATAAAAAATACGCACGTTTTTATTGAAAAATAGCACTTATACACGTATGAGTGCAATTTACACTTATGGGTTCGAGAATTAGCCAAAACGCAAATTGCTTTTTTCATGAATGAAGAAGTTTTACAGGATTTTTACACTCTAAAGAAAATTCTATTGGTACTGAAATTACGTTCCTTTCAAAATCCATCCTTTGAAGTTGATTTCTTTTATCTGTCAAAAGAATCGTTTCACCGTTAAAAAACTCATCTGTTAAGTACAAAACGAAAATAGTTTTACCGACATGCGATTTTTTTTGACTATGAAAAGAAATCTTTTGAAAAGAAATCCTTTAACTATTAAAGGATTGCATTTTTAGGCTACTAAAAGTGCATGAGTGATTGTAAATTATTTTAGTTGTAGTTTCCCTATGTAACGAAATATTTTGACAGTAAAAGGGTAGCATTTGGAAGGAAAATCCTTTAACTGTTAAAAGATTTCCTCTCATGCTTATTTTGAATAGAAAATCCTTTAACAGTAAAAGGAAACGTTTGAGAGTCAATAGACTGTTTTTAGAGTGTAGGCAATGTTCATATTAAATTTGAAAATTGCAGTTATATTACATTTTAATTGTTAATGAGCCTTGAAAGAAGGAAGTGAGACTATGAAAGGAAATCATTTCCTTTACCTCATTACCTGCTAGCCTGTAGCCTTTTTTTTTATTCTACGTCGGTCGCTCTCAACCGTAGCCCGCGATTGTAAATAAACAGTAAACAAAATGACCCTCTCTCCGGATGGCAATGTATGTTGTTTACGAGGCTACCATCCATTCGGCTATGAATTAAAACATAAATTTCAATCAACCGGCGTTTATACTCGATCCCTTTTCCATCCATCCATCCATATGGAAGTTGCCATATATAGCTGCGGGCGTCAATGGAAATTGACAAAATTACAATTACCCCAGCTCCAGATCCGATTAAAGCAAATTGTAACTTTCAGAGTTTCCATTCCAGACCCACTTTTGACCATATGGATCCTCAGGCTATATTATCGGTATTTTTCAAAAATTGATATTTCAAATTAATTATTTAAAATTACAGCTTATGAGATTTTATCATAAAGGCCGCTTTGCTCGGAAAGAATTTTACATTTGAAATATTGAAATTTTATGTTTATAGGAGCATTAGTAGTAATAAACTTAGTTTCTATTTAGACAACGGCCATATTACGCTACAAGCACCAGTTCTCGTTCGATCACTGAAGATAAGCAGCGTTGGGCGCGGTTAGTACTTGGATTGATCTGTTATCAAGAAAATTAAATTTAATTAAGTTAATAACACGTTTTACGATTCTATTCCCCGCAGACTAGGCACATATTCATATATTCCAAAGGGCATGGACCATCACTTTGCTGCAGGGTTGAATTCCACATTATAATGGCTATGTATAAATGCCATTCATTACAATTAATCATTCCACGCTGCATTATTAGCATTCGACTATTTATAGATATTGCCAAGCGAAGCAAGAGATTCGGATGGTAGAGAATATATGCGTTTAATTGCTAATTTACCGAGATACTTTTACTTCTAAAATTACTAAGTGTGATGTTAAAAAAACAAAAATTTTTCTAAATAAAAATGTTTGTTTGGATCAAAGAAAATGTGTTTGACCCCATATATCAGAGGAAAAATTTGTTTGATTCAAACAAACATTTTCGGAATGTATGCAGTAAAAAGTGATGTTTAATTCGGATTGACCGTTTTAGAGATAATTCCCCTATAGTCTACTGGTCGATTCATTCCTGCTGCAATTGTCATTCCTCTAAAGAAAATGGTAAAATAAAAGTATCGCTAGTCTTTACTTTGAATAAACTGATTCAATTCGAAAAAATACCTACAACAGAAATTGAAAGTGAAAATTAAAGTGATGATATTTATTTTTAAAACAATTTTGGAGCTCTGTATGCATTAGGAGACAATCGTAAATCGCTTTGTGCTCGTAATGGCCATATCGATGAAGTTAAAAAAAGGTCGTTATCGTACCTTAACTACCAGCATACCTTTTTTACCCCTTGCTATATATCACCCTGCTTCTTGAAATACAATTTAAAATATCTTATTTCTATTGATATTTGAGATAAAAAAAAGGTCTCGCAATAATTTGAGTAAAACTTACAAGATTTATTGTCATTCTCCTTTTTGAAATTTTATCATCTGAATCGATGTACAATTACAAACTGAAAATATTCAATGGATTCTATAATTGAGATAAGTACTATATCTATTTGATACTCGAGATTTAAAATTGAAATTCAAACGGTACCCAATTTGGTTTCTTTTCATTCTGTGAGTACAATTGCCATTTTAATTGCTAGAAGAGCTAAAAGGATATTCATAGCGTAAGAAACTGGAGGGTGTTAGAAAATTTTCACGAATAATTTCCGTAGTGCTAAACGATGGATCGTAAGGGTCGATCTCTCGTCTTTTGTGTCTGGTGATTCTTCTTTTGAATCGAGCCATTGAGGGAAGATTCTGATGCTCTAAAGCGAGCCACTTTAATGGCTCGATGCGCATCGTGGTGACTGACGAATAAAGCAGATGCCGAGCAGTTTCGAGAGGGAGAGGACTCTTGAGGCGGGCAATAAAGTTCTTTTTTGCACTGTTTGCGTATCGGCGATTCGAATGGTTAATGCTCCACTGATGTCTAGCCAGCTATAGATATATACAGTACAAATGCCATGCGACGATCGAGCTTCTGGAAGAGATAAACGATCCCCCGGCTAGGTAAGTAGACACTGTTTCCGGTCTAACTTAGATATATTCTTGCGTTCCTTCTCATCAGGACCGAAGTTGCTCTTTTAACGACGAAGTGCCTGCGAAAAAACTGATGGCATTCATCTTTGCCAGTGCAAAACTTAAAAACACGATTATTTATACAATCTCTTCATTATACAGCTTAATAGGAGTCCCTTCAGTTTTTGCTGTACTACACTTATTGTTAGTTAGCACTAAATTATAATTATTGCTTCATCAGAAAATCAAAAGTTTAAATTAGTTGCTGTGGTATGTACCTATGTAAGTGTTGGCAACAACCATCTAGGGTTGAATAAAAGTTTACACTCAATAATTGGAGGTCGATGGACTGACACTTTTTAATCAAGAGCCTTAATTGAAATTGGATGGAAGTTCTCGTCTCGAAGGATTTATTTTTTCACGAGGTGGAATAATGTTTAATCGCAATTTGCGACCAGAGATTCAATCAAGGCTCATTGTTTAAAAGCGCTACCCACGATACCACAGAAACCCACCACCCGCTGTATCAGGTCCGATGGAACCTGGGCCATAGAATGAGTAAAGCACCATTGCCACCGGCACCACCCACTGAATCTTCAGCCACACCGGGCTTGATCGTTCCGTTCTTTCGACGTGAGTTACATTGACTCTGCCGCACATTAATTACCATTAGTGGGGATTGCTCTAATTCCATTTCCCTCGTACTTCTAACAGATTCCGTCCTTTTCACAGTCTCTATCTTTCTCTTTTTCACTGGCGTTGAAGTCAGGTAAATCCCTGCTTGGAACAAATCCTGTGAGTCACAGCAGGCATTCATGTAAAGTTCCCCGTTTATTTTTTTATAGTCATTTTAAAAAGGGCGTCATACAAAATTCTTTAATTTTTTAAATCTCCTATAACAACCCTTAAATTCTGTGAAATTATTTTTAATTCCTTGGAATTTTTTTAAAAGACACTGAAGTCTTTAAAATTCCTTCAGTTTTTAAATCTTTCGACATTTTTTTTTGCATTAGAACCATTGAAATCTCTTGAAATATTATGATGTATGCTGAAACCCGTGTGGAAAAGCTGATTGGGGGCCCAATTAGGCAGCTCAAACACACCCCAACAACTAATTGAGTTTTGGTGAATCTGAAGTAACAATATTGCAGTTAGAGTGAAAAAAACAGATTAATGAAATTTAATGAAATTTAGTGAAATTTAAACTCTATTACGCTTCAAAACTCATGAACAATTCTGCAAAAGTAGAATTTGTGCTAACGAAACATTTTGCATGCTTCGCATTATTGAATTTTTATAAGCATTCTGGCTGGAAAGTGTAATTATTATCCAGTTTGTGGTAGTAAAAACAGGCTCCCGACTGATATTTCATCCTTTCTGAAAAAGAGCTCTATAGACTCGTATTTATAATTGCAAACATATTTCTTAAATAAATACAATAGACTACACGAAAAAAAAAGTAAAGGGAAAAGTTAGCTTTGGTCACTTCATCAATTTACCAGTGCAGACATTGTTAATGTAAAGGATCAGTTACAAGTCTAATCAATAGAAGTTGGCTCAACCAGACTGTTGTTAGTCCAGAATAATTCGATATAACTTGTTCAAATAGATTGTTGGACGCGCACTGCATCGATACCGTAGAATTGTGTAGTTCCTTTGAAACGCAATCCTTGTTCAACCCTCCCTTGAGGTATATCGCGAAGCAGTCGGTAATTAATAGTCAATTCAGCGATCCTAAACTTATGCGAAGTTCCCGAGACGTTTCAGGTCGCTGACACTTTAACCTTCTCGAAATTGTCATTAAATGATATTAATGCACAGAGAAGGATGAATAATTAGATGGAAGATGGATCTTAATAGGTCTAATTTCCGTAATGTCTGCGTAGATGATCTCTTGACACGTTTGAAGGTAAAGTGTTTCTAACATTGGGTTGAATTTCATCAACTAATTTCAGGGGCTCAATTACGTAACTGTCGTCTTCACTTCTCACTTCTCATTTGTTACTTATCACCTGTTAACAAAGTCGAAACATCACCGATAACTTTCCATTCCAGTTGATATCAGTCATACGATAAAACTTTGAGATGATGATTTCATTGATCGTCCTTAGTGACTCCGATGAGACTTTATGCTCATGTATGTCATCATCATTGCAGGAAAGTTACGCAAAAAATGTTTACCTTTATGAATGATGACATAAAGAGTGTAAAAATCATCAAGTGAAAAAGTAAGGAAGAGTGAAAAAGAGTGAAAAAGAGAGATATAGAAGGGCAAATGATCGAGGGTAAGAAAAGTGGAGTGCAGGGTGATTTGCAAATTTCATCGTTCTCGTCGTATTAGGTTCTGCCTTTACCAACAGAAAGAGGATAAAAAAAGGATATAGAGCAAGAAGGTAGATAAGGATATGTAAAACGTATATGTCTATTCACTATCGGGATCGTGATTGCATGCGACAAAAAGACGATTTCCAGTTTTTCCTCTATCGGTGCCTCAAGAGTCAAGAGGTGAAGTATAAATTTGGATAAGCGGATATATATATATATATATATATATATATGTATATATGTACTTTTCACGCTACTTGCATACCAAAGATAAGGATTAAGGAGGTCACATTAATATTCTACAATTGCACCCTCATAACTAAATAACGAATATTCTATTGCTAGCTACGAATCGACAGGACCACATTGTGCAAATTTACACATCTCAGAACTCTGCAGTTGCATATTAACTAAAATTAAATAACTCAATTATCTCGAGTAATTAGAGTTGTATAATGCGGAGAAAGCAACGCCCAATAACCATGACAAATTCTATGTCCTCGATTCTGCTTTCACCCTTTCATATTTCCTTTATTTTCGCTGCACCAAACTTTTCTTTCCCCCTGCTGGCCTCAATTTTATTTTTACTTGACTAAGTGCAAAATTGGCCTAATTCGCTTTCTATGTTTCTGTGAAAAGAAACCCCCTTGTCCTCATTTCTCACTGAAAAAAGGAATCTTTATAAAGTTCACGAAAAAATGTTAGGAACTGAAACAGTCGCAAATTCATAGAGTATTTTTCTAAGGTCTATGAATAATGTTTGTATAGTGACATAGATAAGGTTTTACCATTCATTTGTTGACTCGTTTTGTGTACTTTCTTTGAAGTTGAATTTTAGTGTTCTTGAACGTATTTTATAACATTCTTATAATTGAATAACCTTATAACTAATAACACTTGTGATAAAAAAATAAACAATCAAATAAAGAGGAAGAAAATTTAATTCAAGTGTCTAAACTAAACTATTGTATAGCAATAATGGTAAGCATGCTTATTGCTCAATACAATTGGGTAAATTATACTGATGTCATGTTTGCTTCTGGGCTTCTGTCGATCTAAAAATAAAATAAGACTTTTAAGGTAATGATGTGGTCGTGGCTAGTCGTCCAGCTTTTTAGAACAAATAACAAGTCTTGCAAATTTAATTGGCTGACTTATAAAGGAAAAGAGGGAAGATTGATTCATCCCTTGATCTTGAAAATATATTTGCTATGAAAAGCAAGCGCTTTTATTATAATTTAAATTATTTTTCTTCTAAATTTCAGAGACGACAATCGTGTATTATAACTAAAATTGTAATTTTTTAATATAATTTCATACGTCGTAATAATAACAGGCCCAGGTGCGCAGATATCGCAGCCAAAGCCAGCTTTAGATTCAACAACTGGAGAAATTACAAATTGCAATTATAGGAATAAATAATCTCATTATAATAAATCATTACGAAGCAAGTATACTTACTGAAAATCAGGACAATCAATAACAATAGACCGAAAGCTTTCATGTTTGCTCCTCTGCTTTTTACACTATATATTTGAAAAGTTAGTCTATAACTATACTGGCATAAGACTAGTGAAAAAGATAGTGCGCATTTTAGTAAATAGCTTCGCGAGCGATTAGAAGTCGAATAATTATGAAGTAAACGCATTATGAAGTAAATGCAAATAGCGTCCTTATCTATTTGTCTATATTAACTCGGTATAAAGCTTCTACTTTATATACCCAACATAGAATACAACAAAAAAAGTTTTTGAAAAAAGTCAATTTTGTTTATGAAAATCTTCAAACTGAAAATATTTCTATATTAAAATAAAAGCTCTTCAATTATAAATTTTAAAACATATAATACAAACCACACATTAAATGCAAGAATAATCTTGCAATTACTGTTTATGATTTCAATTGCTCCACTTCTTTTTAAAGGCACATATTTTCTCATGGTAGTCAAGCATGAAAAAGTGACATAAAGACTTGAGTCTTTATGTCAACATATCTTCCCCTTCCCCAAAGGGGAAAGATTAAGTAAAAAGAAAGGTTAAGTAAGAGATAGCGAATTATGTTATGCAGCCATATAAGATATTCAGTCTGCGTAT
>JAUEJJ010000044.1:5608871-5623697 GCA_032164275.1 Synergus coniferae | reverse complement strand
AATCAGGTTTGCAACAACAATGTATGCGAGATTTTCGAGACATTTCGTTACACTGATGTTTTAAGAGATGATATATACATTAACATCGTGCTGGCAATTGAAATAATTTCAATTATTGATCGTGAAAATTCATTAAAGCCCTGTCTAAAATTATTAAATGGAATTGCATTTAGACCACATAAATGGAGAGAACTTTTGAACAATAATTTCAAAGGATTAGTGAAGCTGTGAGTATTGCCAGCTTAAAATTTTAATTTTGTTGAAGTTATACTCGAATGGCGCCCAAAGTGTAAATCAAAAGTATTTACCAATATTACATATAACATGATGATTGGTTTTTGGTGCATTGGAAAGGAGGAAAACACTGCAATTTACAAACCACAATAATAATGTATGCGCGTAGTTAGTACCGATAAGTACCTGCCTATGTGTTTCCCCGTAATCCACGGGGTTAATTCGAGTTGTACTTTTATTTACAAGAAATGTGAATTTCGCGAAACAAAGCGCAACTCGGCTTTTGTTAATAAATAATTCACTCCGATAATCAGCTTTAGCTCCACTTCCAGTATTGTGGGTCGGTTTATAGTTAATTTCTTGAATTCTGTTTGAATTTGTTATTCTTGTACATCTTCAAAAATATCACTCTCTCTGTAATTGATACTAGAATAAGATTAATTAAATAAAAAATGAAGGATTTTCGTTAAATCTTTATCAAAGATCCTTAACTCTCTAGATATTTATTTGCTCATAATTTCCCGTGTGGAAGTTATAATTTATTTATCTGAAATTTTTTTTCTTAAATTGTGAATAACTAGCATTTATCAGAATAAGTACATCAATTTCAGTGGGAAATATAGAAGATATTTAAGATTATTATTCGACCTTGTAAATCCTATAAAGTGGCGCCATAAGAAAACCTCGTGATAAACAATTCCACCGCTTTATGAGCTTTTGCAATTTCCCCGCTTTTACTGCGAGAAAAAAGGCTTTCTCGAGATACTCGCAAAGGACTGCTTGGGAAGGAAAGCTTGGAAGTGCTTGAACTGGTAAAGAAGAAAAGAGAAGTGGAGAAAAGAAAAGAAAAGAAAAAACAAGTGGCAATAGGTACTAGTGAAGTGGAAATCCGTATACGCGAGGGTGTTGCAAAAGTCGTATCTCTGCGAAATGGTCCACACGTCGCTTGGAAACGGGTTTCACGGTCTTGGGGTGCAATAATTCCGCAGCAATTAGATGTTTTATGATGGGCGAACGTTGAATTACGGTTGAAGGCTCATTGGCGTTCACAAAAAAAAAATGAAAATATTTTTATGGGTAACAGGGAAAATCCTGATCACAATAATTCATGCTAAGGAATAAATGAAAACCTGTAGGTTGTAGAAGATGGCATAAACATGCCGGGAAGGTATTAGAATTTATGAATGGGGGAGGATACCTAATATTTTTTAATGTCCTTATTCTTCTTTATTTTCACCTCTCTCATCTAATGAGGAACTATGACAACAAAAGGAAAACCTTCGTAACCAATATTTTTTTTACATTTAAACAAACAATTTATACCAGCGGGAGAAAGCACAATATACCTTTTGTTACAAAACTAAGTAAAGACGTCTCTATCCTTCCAGATCAGCGCCCGACTAAGAATTGCGAAAACTAGACAAGTTCCATAAATCTTGATCAAAATTTCTGCGCGGGTGAATGTTGACCATAAGAAACATTTTTTTTATTAGTATTTTCGTACCAATACCCTCTATTTATGTCGAAGGTAAATCGCTCTATTCATTTCACTTTGCTTACGCAGCCTTCTACTCTGCTTCTACTTTTTTTTGCTCGAAAAGAATTACACAATGACAATGTGAAACAACATTACTCGCCTGAAGAAAAAAAAAAAAGAAAATAATGGAAAAAAGAAAGTTGCTAATTCATTTAGAGCGGTAGCTATTTTCCCTGATTATTCCACTTGCGCTTCTGTAAAGTTTCTGCAGCTCCGTATCAGGTGCTACCGTCCACCTTTCTTCGTTTCCACCACAACTTCTTCTTGTCCTATTATCTCTGCAGGAGGTTGTTTTATACCATTGCATCTATAGAATCAACTATATATACAGACTTCCAGTTTATATCAGCTTAATTGGTTTTAAGGCCAAACTTTCCTGAGGTACTTTTTTTTTCAAATTTCATTATTCGATCGCGACGTATTCAAATGTAAAAGAGAGTTTTCTGCACCGTTTTGTCGGTTAGTTATTCCGCGTTTTTCATTGTTCAATGAATGAAGTTAATTCAACTTTTTAATGAGGAACAAGAGCGTTAATGCGACACTGTATTATAGTGAACAAAACATGGCGAAAAGTTTCAGCACCACGAGCTTACTTTTCATTAATCGACTTTTCCATTCTTAAAAGCTTCGGTTAATGCTTTTCCTGTTGAAGTGAAACTTTTATCGTGGCTTTATTTTTTTTTGTAACATGAAATGGTATGTAAATTTAATACTACGTCAATCAAAATTAATAATAATTTCTTTTAACATTCATTAATGCGTTTTGTTATATGTTACCAAAGGGGCTATACGTAAATTTCGTTACAACTTTTCAGGGGTAGGGTGAGGGAAAATGTGAGGTGGATTTTTACGGATTTCAAAGATTTTTGAAGGAATTTTAAAAGTTATTTAAGATTTCAAGATATTTAACAGGATTAAACAAAATTTCAAGGGATTTAAAAGTTTTCTAGGGATGTTACAGATTTTTTATGGATATTTTTGTGATTAATAAGTTAGTTTGAGGAGCATTTCCATGAAAAATAGTGAAGTTCTACTATCATCTTAGTAAACTATAAAAAAATTTCTACAAGCTATTCCTGTAACTCGGGAGATAGGGATACTTTAATTAAATTGTCTCCTGCTCAGGATCATGTTACTGTTTTTACGACTAGCCAGGTAACACTCTAAAATCCTATTAAATGCATCAAAGTGCGCCGGTGTCGTAAACTCAGTAATCGTACATTCCTCTTGCTTCGTATTAGATGTAAATGTCGACGGTTACGTGCCGGATTAATTTATTTTGCAAGTAAAACTATCACTGACAGGTAATATTATGCATACCTCGTTCGCAAAATTTCGGGAAACATCAGACGGCTGCAAGTAGGAACTAGTTAAAATTAGTCGTAAAACATAATTAGAGGAGAGATGTAGAAGCAGAAATAAATGTTATATGGAAATAGAGAACGATAGAGATATAGAACATAAAATTTTAATAATACTGTTAAACAAGGTTTCATGTAATTTATTATGTATTCGAATATATCTAAATTGCTTTGAGGGAAAGACAGATGACAGCTTTCAATCCCATTTACAATTTCCTGTTTCGGTTGACCGAGTGAAAATCTGACAGACATGAAATCAATAATTTCCTGTTGAACTAGAGGCACTCAGCTAATGAGAGTGCTAGACTAAATTAAGAATGTAACATATTCATTTTATATATAACTTTCTGTATATATAATAAAAATTTCTATTTTTAATGAATATGCGATCATATTATAAATTGTTCGACTTTTTGAGTAATACTAGTAATAATAATCTGAGTAATAATAATCTGTACATAGAATTTGTAAATTTACAAAAAAGTGGTCTCAAAAATTTTCAAAATGCTTAATTCGCTTAATTTCGATCAAAGGATCTGTATCGTGTTCTATTTGAAAAGGAAAAGCAATTGGACCTCAAATTTTGTCACAAATCCGTGTCTTCTCCATTCCAATCTCGAATATCAGAACGTAATTGTACTTGGAACATTATGGTGTGTCGCTATTTCGGACAGGGGGCGAAACAGTCCTCCCAGTAGACACACTGTCGTCAGATTGACAGCTTATCTTGCTGAGCGCATATATCAAATTATCTTGCCACAGATGTTTGGTTTGTTAGCTGCTAGTTGAATGCATATCATCACGAACTTGTCAGTCAATCACTTGGCAGTGACAATTCTGGGAGTGCAGAATTCCTCCGAATAATTTTCTTTGAGATATCTGTAGCCGCATTCACATGATTTCTCAGTGAATAGCTTCTTGAGATTTTGAGGATAAATTTCATCTGAGGAGTAAGTAATTGCAAATTGTAATATTGTTCATGTTGAAACAGGGAAAAGCTTTGGTCTTGGGCAAACAAAGAAACCCTTTTCTGCTGGTGAAAGTGACCGTGGAATGGTAAACGCTGTGCAAATTGCAATACCGACCTCCTTCTGCATTAGAAACCCAAAAAGGTTAAGGCTCCATAGCTGGGAAGTCTAATTTGCCGGAGATAGCAAAATCCGCGGGATTTAATGCATATTTATAGAGTACATTAATGTAGGCTAAAGAATATTCATGAAATTTCTTGCCTCGAATACCGGACAGTGCCTAGGAAGAAGAGAAGAGAGGAAAAAGAACTTGAGGGATGCCTTGTGTATCGGATAAAACTCCCACTTTCCTTTGACTTTAACTTTTAGTTGATTTATATTAAAATATTTAAATTTCAACCAAGAGTGACGTCAATGTCAACAGTGCATCGCCGTTTTATCAGCTGTAATCACTACCACCATTTTAGTTCAAGGGTCTCGCTAGGTATGCGAAAGGCTCAAAAGAAATTACTAAAAAAATGAAAGAAAAAGTAAAAAAGAAAGACCAAGAGAAACGGGATGTAGATTCCTGCCGATTTCTTTTGTGAAAAATTGTGATGAGAGGGGTACTTTTCTTTGAAGAAATCTATGGATGAAAAAATTCAAGATGACTTTTACTTAAATTTTATTATGTTCTTTCAAACTACTTTTACATCGTCATCGTCAATTTCAATTTCGCAAACGGGATATTGATTTTCATAAAAGTAAAATCTGCTGAAATTACGAGGGAGAAAAATTTCTTCTCGGTAACTTCTGAAGTGCTTTCCCTAATCTTCAGCTTCGCTTCCTGTGTTTATAATGATGCAATTAGCATCGTTTCTATTCCTTTTTTTCACTCGCTTCTCTTAGGAATTAAGGGGAAGATGCAAGGATCGCATTACTAAGACCTTTTCCTCTTTTCTATTTTCTTCATCTTTTATGTTTTCTACGTTCTTACCAGGTTCTTCCTCGTCTTGCTGCCTCGTTTCTTAAGAAGGGCAAGGATAAAGGTGAGACCTTCCGGGTTTTCCTCGTCGAGCTTTTAATAGCTCAACGCGCGAGACCAACGTGTAACTTGCGTTCTTCTACCTGTTTCCTTCTGACAAATTATCTCTTAAGCATCCAAGTAGTTTTCTGCCCCGTGAAACAAGAAACAACATACCAAGTTTCAACGAGTTTGCACTCTGCTGCACCGTTGTTTTGTGAAGGATGCGGCAGCACATTTACCTTCGTGGCCACTCTACTTCACATATTATTAATGTTGTCGTGTTTTGAGATTGAGATTACAAAATTTTACACAAAAAGTTAAAAAACAATGTGAGGATTAATTAATATAGAGTCAATAAAGTTCTGTTATGGAAGTAACGGTTGGAAAAAAGTATGCTGATATTTAAATATTTCTGAAAAATGTATTTAAATGGCATAGACCTTCAAATCGATGAATTTTCAAGGAATTGTGAACTTTTAATAATGTTTTAAAGTATATGGAATAATTTTTTCAAATTTTTTTAGCCATAAATTATGAATTATAGGCATTGAATGTCTATGCTTGGGACGTAAGTTTATTTAATTAATACCGCACAGCCTCATTAGTTTCTAAGCTGCTTGAAGAAAACATTACGCTTCAGAAACAAATAGTTGCATCAATTCATACATTTCAGAATTTAATGCAATACGTTCATACATAATCTCTGTTACATAATTATAATCGTGCACAGAAATTCAGTGATAAATGAAGCCAAATTCTTTGAATTACTAAACATACAGCAGGATTATTGTGTAATAAGTTGTTATTAGCATTATCTTTTTTATCCATATTATTCTCATCCAGAGAAAGTTCGTGATAGATTATGTTAAGCACGAATCGAGTCGAATATTATGTTGGTAGCGATGAATCTCTCACATATATGTATTATCATAAATATCTATACAGCCCTTGATAGGAGAAGGGATTATTCTGATTACGTAGAACATACCCATTCATAACCCATTGTTCAAGATACAGATTATAGAATCCCATGAACGTGACTTATTTTGATAATAACTGTATAACAACGTTATACTTACGAATTCGTTTTGAGAAGAACGCCCTGCCCTTGACATTCACTTTTATGACTTGTATCGTCTCAAATTACGGGTCGTATGGAGTCACCCCGGGGCTGAATTCTCAGGTGGGCTATCATCAAAAGAATGAGCGAAAAACATAAATTGTTGTCTTAATTGTAGTAATTTGCATGTTACTTTCAATTGCAACAAATTGTAAGAAGCCTTGCATTGAAATATAAATAAATTGTCGTCAGAAGTTTCAATAAGTTCAGAAGCTTCAAGTTTCTCTTCGGAGAAGAGAGTTTGGACCAGGATTTTACTTATCAGTATTTTCAAAATAAGAATATGTAACTATAAATATGATTACAAGTCTAAAAATTATATTCAAGGAAGGTCTACAGATCTACTCTTTCAAGAGAGAATAAACTACCGTGCGAAGTGAGTGTTAATGGAAAAAATATTATTATTGATAATAAAAAATTGTTATTACATCCCCATATATGGGGTACTGAGATTGACGACCGGTTTTTACAGTTAATAGTTATAACATTTTATGGTAGGTGAAATAAAAGAGAGAGCTAAAGAAAAGAGAATGTCGGAAGTTAATTTGGGTAATAAAAAATTAAAAGCTCGCTTCATTTATCAAGATAGGGATGTTTTGTTTTGTTTGATTAAATATAAGAAAACGATCGATAGGAAAATATCTGTCTTGAAAGTGAGGTAAACCAAAAGTAATTTATATTGCGCTACCGCGAGGCCCCGCAGGGCTTCTCAATCTTTGGGCACGGGTTTCTGGATAACAAATCGCCTTGGTTGGTAATGCAGGCAGCAGAGGCTACGTAGCTTCTGCATGGGGTTGTTAAGGTTCGCGCCAAGCAGGTGGAATGAAGGCGGATCGTGAGTAGCAAGATGGCGTCAGATGGATGCCCCCATTAATTAGCAGCTATCTTGAGCCCCTCGTAACTATCATTCACTCAGTCACTCTCATTCTCCTCCGGAAGTACCATACTTTCCTTCTTTCCTGATTATGACATTTGATCTTCAGATTTTTTTCAACTTTACGATGAAAGAGTAGCTTCATGATCTCATCATCATTTTTTTCTAGGGCCAATTAACTGTTATTCTACTCACTAACAGGGTGACAATTATTTTTCGATTTGTACACGAAGAAAAATATATGTTACGATGTTAATAATAAGATAATATGCTGTCAAACATCCGAGATGCTAAATTGAAACATCTATTTTTCTCCGTGTAAGTACTAGAAAAGCAATAGCTTTAACCATTAAGTTAAATTAGATTACAGATTTAGATTAAAAACTTAAAATCACTTTTCTCAAAGTCGAGCTAGGAGCGTAAAGTCGAGAAGCATTTGCTTTTTATTGCATATAGCTACTGTGGATTGTTCACGAGCTCGTAAAGAATCCCTCTGAGAGTCATTATGACATTTTTAAGGAGGATCTTCATAACCTCTGGCAGATTAGATTAGATCTGTGGATCATGTTCTTGGATAATGAATTTCGTATGGCAGTTAGCGAAGTTTCTTTTTATATTTTTATATATATGCATACTATAAATGAGGACTTTCTAATACCTATTTTCAGGAAAAGAAAATACAAGCCCAATTCTGAAATGACTAAGGAAAATTACCCGAAAATAAAATAATATCTCACAGTGAAACAAACTATCTTATGTGTAACAATAATTTATACATGATACTGATTACATCAGCTTAGTCTAAATTTTTTATCTAAATCATAGTTGATTTAGATAAAAAAATATCTGGAGACGCAGGATATTAATTGCGTACGACATATGCGATTAAAGAATGAAAAGATAGTGGTATACCGACTTGGTGGACCGAAACGATAAAATTAATACCACTATCAAATGTAATGTAATTAAAATGTAAATGCTAGCATGAATCACGCCCGCCGGCGCTAATGTCAGATGGTCGAGTGGTAACTGGCCGTACTATATATCTACATAGGCACCTACATTGCACCTGGAAACCGTGGTAGCGTGGGTGATCACACTCTACTAACGTTCATTGCCATAAGCACCCTTTAGGAGCTTTAGCTCCCAGAAAAACTTAATTTATTCACCGTCGTTATTTTCACGTAAACGTGTCGTGATTTCATACTCGTTTGTAGTCTAAGAAACTCCCGATATTTCACGCTTAAATTTATTCGCTAAAATATTTAAATAAAGACTCCATTCTTTATGCGGACCAAAAAATTAGAAAAAAATAATGAAGTAACCATCTTCGAACGTCTCACATATGTTAATTCAAAATTATGAATTGAACATAAATAGATAAGAGTTTACTTGAAAGATTACGGCTTGTGGAATAAGGCACTACCCCAATTGGATAGATGACTGATGGTCGGTCCAGGGTTATCGTACCACTTCCTGTCTCGGGTTGCGTGTTGGGATAATTAAAGGTGCTGTCGCGGTGCAAAACGCGGTAATCGAGAGGGGCCACGTGGCAACCGGAAATACATGGTTAGCCCGCAAATATAATGGATGCTCTCAAGGGTAGAAGGACGACACGTGCGAAGATTGATTGTTTTGGAAATTATTGCCGCCGTCCTGGTACGGGCCCATTGATCACTGGTCGTACCAATTTCATTCCTCGCCTTTGAGAGTAATTAGTGCGCGAACGAGATTTAAGACTGCCATTTCTGTCAGTCCCGTTCCGGGTGCAAGCTCTTCCTGAAAACTCAATGCGCCTTACTCGGATAATGGTAGACATTAAGGGCACCAGAGCTCTCCAAGGAAAAGTAGGGAAAAGGCGATTTGCTTAATTTCATTTGCAAATTGCTCAGTATACGTAAACCAAATTTACGAACGTAGAATAGAAATCATTTCTCATGAACTCAAAACTGGAATTTCAGGGGAATTTTAAGAAATGGACTATTTTTGCTTTTAATTATATGTAATTATATGTATTTATATGTATCGCGCATTTTTTCAGAAAATATGGGATTTTATTGAATACTTTTTGTATAAAAGTGCAACGAGACGCAGATTTAAGAGTGCATACTCGATGAGCATGTAAACATGTACGCATGAAAGAATATGCGTGTTCGCAAAGTATTCCACGATAAATAGGGTTGCAAGGGGTGAATCACGCTTCCGTGAACTTATATAGCATGTCTGGCTGGAACATTCTTTATTGTCATTCAGACAAGGCTCTACAATTCTTTCATGAAAATTAATTAATATTAAATTCACATTTTGCGAAAATAGTCATTTTAATTTATATTTAAATAAATAGATGTTACCGAAATAAAGCAATAAAGAAATCATCTCTGCCGTGACGACAATAGAAATATATTTTTTCATTTTTTTTACCCAGACATGTATATGATGTTAAAGTAGAATAGTCTGAGACCCAATTATAGAATACATTTTTGTACTCCCAGCATGAGAACAAAAACATATTTTACAAAACCTGACAGTAATAAGACTACAAAAGAAAATTTACCCTTTCATAAATTTCGTATCCTTTCGGAAATGTCTGTAATTCTCTCCAGTAATTTCTCGGTGAAACTCGACGGATGCGAATCTGTCACGATTACTCGTCGCAAAATCATGAAAAAGCATCGCTTCCGTTTAAAATTTTTAAAAATCATACAATTCACAAGGTATATTTAATATAAGATTCTAACTTGTTGAAATATTTCGCTTCACTATTAGTTCCCGAAAGTACACCTCCATTATATATTCTACATATATGGTAATTGAAATTGTTTAAATCTCTCCTTGGAATTTTTCAAAAGACACTGAAGTGTCTAAAATTCATTGAAAACTTTAAAAATATCCCGAGATTGAAATATTCTAAATTTCTTGAGAAAGTCCCATTTGTTTTCTGTAAAATTATACAATATATATGGTTTTCATCATTATGTAATTATATCAGAGGTAGATTGCGTACGTGTAATGTTTACTTGAGATAAGTAGGTACATTGCGTTACTAAACAAACCTGCATGCAAGCCAGGCTCAGGTTCGGATGCTAAGTGTTTGTTCAGATGTGTATTTACATTGAATTCTGACACAGTTGCTGATCACGTATAATCTAGGTGCAGAATCACTGCTGAACTCGTTGATGCTTTTGGTGTATTTGCAAAATACTGATTTCTCATCGAGTAGAGATTGTTCTCACGCAGAACTACATTCCCAATAACGAAATACCCGCCACAACTTGACATTCGTGGACAGAATTAATTGTTTTCAATACAGATTATTCTGTCATGGCACTTATCTTGATTGAGCAATGGAATTTTAATTAATTTGTCTAATAATGATTCTCATCAACAAAATGCGTAATTTTGTGTTAGAATAACTATCTATACTAATGGAAGCTTTTGTTGAAAACATTCATAAATGTATTACAACAAATCATTCAATATTGTTGTAGAAACACATTATGACTATGAAATGTTTGATTATTATCTAGTAATTATTACTTCTCTCGTTATTATCTGCAAACTTGTAAGCCGGAAATCCCCCTTGTTTCATTCAAACTTGGAATCATAATGGACATATGTGTCGTTACGCAATTGTTCATTATACATGTAGATGTGGATGTGGATGTTGATGGGGTAGGAATTAGTCTACGCTTTCGTAGTCAGTAAATTTCTAATTCCAAATCACGAGACCATTAATACATCGTCGCAAAGTTGCGTGTTTGCAAACGACAAAACGTCCCGAGCAGTTATGTGTTTCAGAGGCAAGTAGATACAGATTCATCCGTTTGAGACTGAAACTGTTGGCGAAAACTCTGGACATGAAGGACATTTTGCTGATAATATGTTTGGTCGAGCCAATAATTTCTCACTAGACTTTCACTGTTAAAGATTAGCAAAAATCAATAATCACCCTCATAAAAGCGCAAGTTGCTACTTCACGTATTTAGTAATAAATTATTTTCTTTTTATTTTATCACACAATTTCTGGAAGGTGAAAAAGAGGATGAAGGTATACAGTTCAAATGATATTTCATCTACAACCAAATGGAAGTAAACGAAATAAAGGGATGTAAATCTTATAAGAAAATTCCCTTAGTTTCATCCCAGTGGCGTAAAGTCGTAATTTGATCGATATCTATGCTGAATTCAATACAGAGAAAGATACCGAAGCGAATATCAATGGCGTGCGGATCGAGCGTTCTGTAAAAGCATTATGGAAATAAGGAAGAAAAATTGAGATCGGGACCAACCACCTCTGCTGAATAAATCTAAGTTGGATAGGAATATTTTTGTTTATATCTTTGATCGTAGTCGGATCTTTTGATCCTAGGGAAATGTAAGACTTTCTGATAATATATATGTGACCAAAATTTTATATTCTGTTAACATAAGAAAGATTGTTACGTTGACAAACACTGATGAGAGCTACGAAGTTTACATTCCTTGTAGGACGCGATGAATTAGAAAAGTTGCTGACATGGCAGTTCTCCAGGGACGTATCCCAGCAGATAACAAGTGGACGGGACTTGGAGTGACGAGGGAGAACTCTTCAGACCATTCTTCACAGTACTACCAACCGTCACTGACACGAACCTGTTAGGATTTCCTCACTTGCTGTGCATGTCGAAGCATCCCTCTTGTTTGTATAATTCCCCCTGTATTTGCTTTAATTATCGATATCACACTAATACAGAAATATAACATCTACTTAATAGTAATGTACCAATTCTGTATTTCTGTGTTTGGGATTTTGTACAATTTTAAAGGATTTCTTTGAATTTTTAAGAATTTCAAGAAAATTTAATGGTGCATTTAAGTATAAATTAAGAGGGAACGCAGTGCTCTCAGTTTCTCTTAATAGAATACCAATTGTCTCTCACACAACTTCACGCCCTGTCTATCTCCCCTCGTGTATAACATGCAGACGATGTCATGATTTTTCTTTATTTTATAATAACGAATGATGATGGCGCAACGCGGAAGAGCAGACGGGTTTGTCGACTCGGGGTGAGGAGAGAAAGGTCAGCGACTTCAGCGGTACCGCGACCTTAGACGATCCTTAACACATGACCCGACAACTTCCTACCTTTCGCCATCAAACGGTACGATGACAAGTTTTTATTTCTCTTAATTATCGACTCACTGCGTTCCATAACACCATTTCTAACACTAGTCTTCGGAATGTTACACCCATGAAGAAGGACTTTTAAATGAAATAAATATATTGCATTGATAGAGAGAGACATCTAATGGGAAACATCTTCAATAATTTTTCACACAATACACACACGGAGAAAACTGAGTAGTCAAACTCAATATATCTTGAGTGTCAACTATAGGACAGCCCTCTAATATAGTCAACTTGAATGTCTGGGATAGTAAAACCGATTATCTCTATGTTCAAAAGTGAATATCCAGATATTCAAGTTGACTATCTTAGAAGGCTGTCAGTTGACACTCCAGATAATGAGTTTGACTACTCATTTTTCTCCGTGCAATTTTCCCTCTTTATTCATTTTCCCCTTTTATTCACGTCCCCCTCCCCATTATTCCCGCATAAATAATGCGACATTACTCTTTCCTTATAACGAAATCATCATGGCCTTCATTTCTTGAATCCTTCCACTTTCCAGGACCAATAGGGCGTAGCTTGATATCTTATTATAAAGTGGCGCAACCTCATAACTCATTTATGAAGTACTTTACCTCCAGTTTCGAATCCCTGAAAAGAGTAAAGCTCTCTGAACTATGCGTGGAGAAAAAAAAAAGATGAAGAGAAGATGAGGGGAGGGTAAAGCAGAGCGTCGTAAAGAATAAAAGAGGGAGACTACGAAACTGTCGAGGCCGATAGGGGTAGAGAGTGGTAGAAAGGGGTTGGAACGGGGTTTAAGGGTTTGGCCATTGCGCCTGACAACAAGGACGGAAGGGAGCTAGCGAATATGTCACCTGAATGCCACGGTAATGTTCACAAAATGCCGGAAATATAAGCAAACGTGCGCTCGCAACACTCCTGGGAACTGTCGTTTACATAAATAGCAGGATTCTACCTAGTATTCAGACAGTGTACTCGCAGGTACCAGTGTACGTGTCTCAATATTTGACATCACTGTTTCCAAGCATTTGCCTACCAAATGCAACTTGCTACATTGCATACTTGCCTTCTACTGACTTCAAAAATGACAGCTGAAGCACTCTCTGAAATCGATAAAGCTATCACTCTTAATCTCGTCAAACTGTCCATTACGAAACGCAGAGTAAGCGCATTGTGGAGTTTAACATTTATGGTATCAGAAACACTTTTCTTCTTCTGAGCCTTCTTATATAACTTCAGGAAAGAGTAGCTGAAAATAAAATATAAGAATGTTAAATATGAATATAGCAATTTTACGTGAAAAATTCTAACAGAAAATGAAGATCAGCGCTGGCATGAGTTCTTGGAAATTCATGCATAGAAGAATTATTTAAAAGCTTGTGAAAAGACTCGAGAAATAAGCAATAAGTGCATACACAACAGTAATTGAATTCACATTAACTTGTCAACATCAAGATCCCTGAGCGAGAGATGCCAAACATGAGTACAATCCTAAATTGAAACAGGATTCCCGTAGGATGCTCAAATGTATGTCCAGGTTTCTGTAGATGTGATGGAATATCCTTCAAACATCTCTCTGAGTGTCTGCTAAATACTTGACATAAGGATATGTTTGCTAGCTGGACTAGATGATTGAATTTCTGAAGGCACAAGGTGAACAGTTTCATCTTCATAAATGCAAAGGAGAGAATTTGGGTCTCGCATATTAAACTTCCTGACTGTTGGTCTAAATTTCATGCAAATATGAAGATGCCTTTTCTAATCCAAAATCAATAATGTTTGTGCGGTATTTGCCGAGAATGAAGTTCAATTAATTCGTTTATGTTCTCTGGAAAGACCAGTGTAATGTGAATTACCATTCTGCACCACAAAATTGGTGGTGATCGTGAAAGTTTGCTCTACTAATTGGTGCACTAATGAATATGACGCGGAACTGAGGGAGCGAAGCACTTCCGATCTGTTTAAACCCTTGCTCTGAGTACGCAGAGATGCCAGATATACGTGTGTAACTGTGATCCATTCAAACCTTCCTTCCTTCCTGCCTTGCTTCATTATTTCACTCCCTCTTACATTTCCCTGCCATTCGTACAAAACGGGCTGTGCAAACGTTTCTCAGCTTTCTTACGGAAAAGCTGTCTACTGCAGCAATTACAAATGTCTCATACGCAAAAGAGGGAACTTAATTTTTTTGTTCTCCTATTTTGCTTACATACAGACGAATAATTCACAAGTCTCAGACGCGACTGGCTTCTTTCTACAGAGTACATAATTTTCATTGTAACTAAACCTTCAAGGCTTTCTTTTATGTGCATACTTTTGCTTGGTACTAAATGCTTGAAAACGAACTTGTAAACACAATGTGGTTTTCAGTTTCAACGCTACATTTAGGGGAAGAAAGCAAAGAATAACGCAGTATTTTTAGTATCGCGGATGTAAAAATGTCCCTAAATAGTAAGCACTTCGAGAAAAGTTTTGTTGAGGAGAATCTATCCTAAAATACAAAAATTCAATAAATTAAAAGTCATTCAAGAAAACAATGTGACTAATTGTCTGATAATTTTCTAATTTTCTCGCAAGTTAAACTTATAAAACTGC
>JAUEJJ010000044.1:5562857-5578987 GCA_032164275.1 Synergus coniferae | reverse complement strand
CATAAGCATGACACAAGCATGACATCAGTATAAATCTTTCAAAGGTCAACGTAATAGGTATATGGCACAATTTACCGGTCAATTCTGGCATGGGATTTACTTGGAACGGATTCAGCAAAGTAAGTTGCCAAAGCAACTTTGCCGACAGCTTCCTGATTGCTAGTTAGTCTACATGTAATCGCGTCCAGGTCGCCTCCAACCCTCACGGTATGTTCTCCATCTGCGTGCGCACCAAACGTGTATATAGGCACTCGACCATCCTAATTGATTTAATTAACGTCGTTCCGCAATTGCCACGTCGTTCCAATTATCATCGACGGCCCATGCCTTCAAGATTAAACCAGTTTTCTGAAAAAGAACTCCGCCTTACTACTTACAATCTAATTTTATCGCTTCCACCATAAACTGAAAAATTTAAGATAATTAGCTCTTCGGAAACCCAGGTTTTTCATAGATCAGAAAAGTAGTTCATTAAAAGTTAATATACGTACAGAAGAAGAGATGGCTATATAAAATAATCTTAATGAGTTAATTTCATGTTGATCCAATCCTATTTGTTAATGATATTTAAGCTAAAGGCTTTATCGCACATAAATGTTTCCTTTGTTCGTTTTTATAAACTCCCATTTTGTAATGTAACTCGCAAAGGTTCAATATAAGCTATTCATGCATATTTAATAGAATATTTGTCAAAAAGAGGTATTCATTTTTGTTTTCTATCCAAGTTCTATAAAACGATTTATTTTTGCATGCGACGAATAAAAGTGTAATAATGCGATTTTTCAATGGAGACTGAAATGATACAGAAATTTCCAATTACTTTTACAAAGAGAAATTGATTGTTAGGTTCTTTATTCACTCATATTGCAAATTACAGTTATGTGAGCGATTTACATTTTTACAAACAGATTGAACTTTCATGTCTATGGTAGTTTATTCATTATTCCGTTTAGCCTTTTGGATTCACTCGGATTGATTCGAGTGGGAATTTTTCATTATTTTAGTTTCGTTTAAAAGTTTTTTTTTTCGGATGCCTCAAATTCATTAGGATTAAAAGTCCGGGTGAAAAATGATTAAAAACTGGCTTCAGGTTAACTCGAATTCGCGCGAAAAAATTAATAATAAGGATCAGCAGATCAGCATATCAGCACATGGCAATAAAGATATCTGAACAGATTGCCTATAATGGAAAACGAGACCTAATCTACCTATAAAGGAAACAGTCTCTCCATAATAACGACTCGTGCAAACATATGTATGATAATCGAGTCGTAATGTATATCGCAACGTAATTGAGTCTCTGGGAGAGAAGACTCGCAACTCGTGTTACATCAGGTTGAATTGTAACAATCAATTATCCAGCACCAAAGCAATGTTAGTACTCGCAGAAGCCGATCCCATTTCAAGCAGGTAGTTAGCATTTAGTCATGTAAACTGATCACGTTAAAATATAACCACCTTATGGTAATTGCATTCAGCGAAGAAGATTCAGTGTGCAGAACCAGCTTATTATAGATCCTCTTTACATTCACTATGTTACAAAAGAAACTAACTTTAGAGGAAGAGAATTCGCCTGAGGTAAAACCCTGGAGTCGATTTTTCTTGCGGATGACGTGAAAAATCACGATGGCTCGTCTGGAAGCAAGTCAAGGCTCTAATCACTGTACTCTCTATGCTTCTCCTCCGCAATGAATGGTACCAACTTGGGTATGGGTACCTAAGAGATAGTGCCTAGCGACGTTTGTTATACAAGTTTACGTCACACAAGCTTTTGCCTGGAGGAACCTTATTAGATTCCGAGACTCTTGAGACGAGAAGCTATCCTCCGCAGCCGGAGGCTACCTTCCAACCGAGTCACCGTAAACCTGAAAGCAAATACAAACAAGCTGATTGCCTTCGAAGGTCCCCATCCGCCTCTAACCAGTGATTAAACAGGGCAATCTGCACTTGCCATCCACTGGTAGTTCATGAACGGCGAGAGAGAACGAGATCTTCAAATGCTAGAATATCTCGATTACGAATTAGACAGAGAGGGAGGCATATTTTAAGATTATGTTTGTTTAGATCCATACAAATTCATGAGTCCCTTGACGAACTGACGCTATTGGTCACGTCGAACAAGATACTTGCCTAAGAGACGGTTAAATCTCACACGATTCACGATATGCTGCATGAATTAGTGCCTTATTCACAATTCATAGTAAATCTTGAAGCATCAACAGTCCTATAGCTCATTCTAATTTGAAATTTTGCATCCTGATTCCATTTAAACGTTATAAAATCGAAGAGCAGAGCATTTTTAATTCTAGGCAAAATCTCTGGGCGAAAAGTTCATTTCTAATTAATATCTCTCAAAAAATACGAGAAATACCATAAAAGTAGAAACAGCCTTTTTGTACAGACCAAGCCCAATTTTCCAGTGGAAAGTACTGTTATAGTCAGACATTTAATTTAACCATTTTTTTCTAGGTTTCAGCCGTTTCAACTATGACATCTTAAATTAAATTTTAAGAACGTTACACATACATCTAATAAAGTCCGTCCGTTCATAGGAAAATTCATATACACTTTATTTACTTATTATTTACAAACAAAGTGAAGTTTGAATAAAAATTTGAAGTAAGAATATTTAAAATCTTATATGAATGAAACCTTGGAGAGGTCAATTTTCAGATAAATTGTTGGAGTTGACTATATCACGGGCAAAGGGCGCTGAAACGTCTTGTCTTACGTCCTGCAAAGCAGGATTTACATCAGCATATTTGTCATTGTCCAGCGTGTGAATGGAGTTCCCAAGTCACGAATGGCTGTATGCTTATACCATATGTATAATACTCTCCTCTGCTATATCCTTGGATAGTACACAACTCATCCCGTGGAGAGTGTCTTCAATTTTTCAACTGAAGTTCAGTTTTACATTTTTCATTTTAATTATTTAGCAGCTGTTTTCCCTTCCGTGCCAGGCATTCGCATCGACGGCGTGGCCTCTAGAAAAGAAAGAATGTTGAAACAACGAAAACAAGGTTTTAGTCGTGCAGTAACCAGGTCGACTATTCGCACTCGAGCCCTCGGGACATTGACACTTTTGACTTTTTAAGTTCTCTCTAGTTCTCCATACATTATTTAACCTAGTCTCGCTTTTCCATTGGGTGTCAGCAAGTGCTTAAATATACATAACACCTTTTGTAAATTGTGCAAACGTGTTACAATGCAAGAGGCAAAACAATGGAAGAATGTTTCAAATTGCCAAATGAAAAAACATTAATTTTATGCTTTTCATAACTTTTTCTTCCATTCTTGTCGATTCAATTAAATTCAATTAGATAATTCAATTAGATTTATTATTCTTTATTAAATATCAACAGTGCTCAGTTTAAAATTGTTTTGAGCTGTTAATATTTATTTATTAATTAAATTAATTCGTTTAATTTGAATACCTCAAGAATTCAGCAAGTCTCGTTCGAACTACACTCCTGCCTATCTCCTACTTTCCCATAGATAGGATACTCTAATCCACTGCAATCAAGCAGGCTTTCGAAACTGTTTGCTTACCTTGTTGCGCCTCTATCAGTTCCACGTCAGGAAGCATGCTACGTGATTCGTATCTTTAAAACTTAATGCAATTTAAAGAAGGATTTGCACCTCATTTTCGACTCCAGTGTTTATACACGAACGCCCTATGGATCTTTATTGTTTACACATTCTGAGATAAACAAAAAACTTTATTATTTCAGAATTCACTTTAATACACTTGTTTTTTCTAAATTTTCTCATCTATTGAGTTTATTTTTATAAAGCTAGCTTCCTAAACCTAATAAAGAATCTAATATTTAAATTTAGGGCAAAGAGACTCTCTCAAACTGATTCAATTAGATAAAAAATACAATAGAATACTTATAGGTGAATATCACTTGGTTTTATTTTTGTGTTATCATAATTTGAGTCGAGTTACTCAATCAAGAGAGTTTCTAGAAACTTTGTTAACAGAAACACACCGTAATAATAAAAGCCCTGCTTGAACTAAATGAAGAGAAACTTTAGTTCATTCTCTCGAGCGTTAAGTGCATTATCCTTCGATAAAACAAATTGAAGAGTAGTTGTGGAAATTTTGGAAACTTCATAAAAACAGATCAGCTCAGAGTTTACTGCAATTCTGAAACAACTCAGATGAGCTTTAATCTTGAAATATCATTTTTCCATTCCCATTTTTTAATTTTCTCTGGGCTTTTTCGTTTACCCTATTTTTAGATTTTATCTCATTTTGTTCTCCACCTTAAATCCCTTATATTCTTTGTCCTCTCGCAATTGCTTTAAATTCCTTCTTTTTCTTTATTGGGGCTTCGGTTCTAAATGTGGTTTCTTCAAAAGCCAGAAACTTTTCCTCAACAGAAAAGCCATTTTCTCATCATCTCAATCACTCTAGATTAAACTTTGAAAACCGTTCCCGAAATTATTGTGGGGTCGTGTTGTAGTACACGTGGGGTCCGGTAAACCACAAAAAACACTCATCGCCTTTCTTCTTCGCAAAGTGAACCGTTAACGATGGATAAACGAGTTAGTCATAATTGGTTTGAACATCGAATTCCTTTGTCGAAGTTATGCTTAGCTTCTGTGCTGTACCCCGTACCACGGCATGTCATGCAGTCCAATATAATCAAATCCCATAAACATCAAAGGCGATCTATCTCCCGAGAGATTTGCTAGAGCATTTCAGAACTTCTACCTTCGATATACAAAACTTCCTCCTCTCTAATCTAATGAACTCATCTCTTTCAATTGCATTTCACAAATCTTTAACAAACTTAATTTAACGTAAATGTGGGAGTTATCTTCACTCCACCGATTGTCGTCAAATGTCAAAATATTTTACACTCAAAAAAATGTCTAGTTAAGTTAACTAGGATTATATGGTTAAATATGAATGTATATGGTTATACATATATTATATGGTTAAGTGTGAATGTCCATTTTTCTCCGTGAACAACCAAAATTCTGGTTAAATCAATCAGAATTCTGATTACTTTAACTAGAAAAAATAGTAAAGGTATATTTAACCATAATTCTAGTTAACTTAACTGGACGTTTTTTTGTGTGTAGATAAATAATTTTCATAATTAATAGAAAAGCAATCGCATTTTCCTGACAAACCGAGTCAGTCGAAGGATCGTAAAATTTTATTGAGATAAGTTAGTCAAGTTAAGACCTTACCGTACCCTGTTTTACACCTGGCAAGGTATCGCGTGCATGTACTCTTAATTGGATTGGAGTTTACACGAGAGAAATGCATTATAACCGCTCTAGCATTCTCCCGCGGGGGTAGTAGTACCCTGGTACACTCGTTGTTATCAGAGTAGAAACAACAAGCCACACATCTGGGTCTCCGAGTAATCAGACTAACATGAGATGCGGACTCCATTGCTAACTAAACTCTAAAGTCTCGCAAGTTAGTTCAGTGTTGCGTTGCTGCGAGAACCCAGAAGGAGCGATATCCAACACTAAGTACTGGTATCTAAGACAGGTAGCTATTTCTGTCAACTTTAAGTGGGAGAAGGTAAGCCGAAGTGCCTTCAAATCCCGTGGGGTTAACCGCTTCTGCGAAGATAACATTCAGACGCGAGAGTTCAGAAGCTCTCATTTTAATTATCATGGTGTCCTCTTATCAAAAGCCAACTCTCGACACAATTCATTCACACTCTCGCCCATCGCTGACCTTCATTCATCCTGCCACAAGAAACCTTGTTACAAAGCTTAAGAACTTCCTTCTTTCCAAGGAACCAAGGTTATCTCATTTACTTTTCAGTTATTATGTTTTTGTTCCCTTCTGCAATCGCAGGAACACCCTCTTATTTACTCCTGCAGGCTATGTCCTATGTAGTAATATTTTCAGGATATCAACAGATCAAAAGATTTTCAAGATTCAAGGAAAAAGGGACAGTTCCATTTTTATTACTTTTGAAGTAATAAAGATGGAATACAATTTTCTTTTTAATCGTCTGAAAGCAGCTCTTTATCTGAAATTTTCAAACTCAGGACACTAAAATAGTTCAATCTTCGAGACATTTTCCCGATTAGGATCGTCTATAACATTGCTCTTCTCTCCAAAGCTAGAATTCCCTGGTCGGCCATGAATTGCGGATAATTGCTGGGTTTAGTGCCATCCTGATTCCTTCAAGGACTTCAACGTCGATCTTTATTGACTTTCTAGACTATAAAACCTCCCAGTGATTGGTAGCACGTGGTAATCTACAAGAATCCTCAGAATGATTTGTCTTTATCTTCGTAGAAACTGTTTGTAAACAAAAAATCAATTTTGTGTACTTTTACAATAATTGCTAAGTAAACAGTTTATGGATCATGTAGAAGCTAGTTAACAAAATATTTAGTTTATCGATGCAACGTTAAATTAGTTTCTCGTCTCTTTTTCCATGTTCAGTGATGTGCAATTTTCGTAATGAGTCTAAAACAGTGTCAAACTAGGAGTTTTGGAAGTTCTGTATTGTTGTACAGCAAACAGCAGATGAGAAAGTGCTAGAGGCAATTAACTTAATTAAAACGATTGTGCTTGTGACAATGAGGGAGTAACAGTAAGTTGAAAAAATTAAAGTTGCGAACACAATTGACTATGAAAGTTATTGATATTTATGAAAGATTGTATAATAAATAAAGCCATCATGTCTTTTTTAAGATGTTCTTTAAAAAGTGTTCCCCCAAATAATTTATCTGAAAATGAATTACACGTTCGAGAACATCTAATTAGGTCTCGCTTGTTTCTCAGTGCGCAATTACAGGAGTTCCCCAATTGAAGGTCCACTGAAAAATTCAATTGCCTTTTTCAGCAATTTGTAGACATTCGATCCACCTGAACGAAAGTTATTGAACAAAACGAACAGCGAATCTCTCTAATCTTTCTCGTCTCTCCATT
Organism: Synergus coniferae; assembly: GCA_032164275.1. Classification (NCBI taxonomy): domain Eukaryota; kingdom Metazoa; phylum Arthropoda; class Insecta; order Hymenoptera; family Cynipidae; genus Synergus; species Synergus coniferae. The sequence goes on along the minus strand of JAUEJJ010000044.1, from coordinate 5,572,065 downwards.
CCACCATTCAACGTCTCGCTATAAACCGAATTGATCTGCGTCGGAGAGTCTTAATTTTCTTATTGAGATCCCGTAATGACAAGTTCAATCAGACCATTGAAATACGTCTCAGGGTATCATTTATGGATAAATTGAGCATTTCAATTCCTACAAAGTAAGCTGCAGTGTGAAAGAAACTGAAGAGATAGAAATTAAATAAATCCCGGATAAAAACTACCTCACTCGGCTCAAACTAAACAAACAAAATTGTCAAAATGGTCTTTTTACATATCACAATGATAAATGAATGAAATTTGCTTGTAAGAGCCGACGATTTAAAGTACGCTGTCAATTTAAAATTCGATTTGAGACAGTGTGTTTCCGTATTTATTTGTCCTTGTCAAAAAATAGGGAATGCAGGGGCTTAATCAACGAAAAAAAGAGGATTACTTCGCTGGGCTTCTAGAATTTCGCAACAGCGAACTTCAATTACATTACTGACATTTGTCACACCAGTGAGTGAACTGACGGATAACAATATCACAAACGCTGGCAGAGATGCGCGACAACGTCGGTTACTGAATTATGGATAATTCCGGTGTTATCGCCATACAGTGCTACCAGGGGTAGCAGCACCGTTAGGCGTGGTGCACGTCCCCTGCACCATATATGGATCTGCAACTGAATCATTATATTATCGCTTCAAACCGATACACGGAAAGGGTAAACGCATTCATCTTATTCTGGGGTTACTTCCCTAATAGAAATTGGTACTAGGTTTTTTATTCTTGATAGGGTATTGACTATTTTTCCGGTTGCCCTACGTGGGGCAACCGGAAATTTTTCCTCGCTTTTCCTCGCGAAATCCTTGACAAGAAAAAACCGCTCGTTCCAAGCGAGGAAAATCTGGCAGAAATCAGTATAGGGGTTTTTCGAGTTAAAGCTGATCAGGAATTCGTACTTAGTTTGTATTCCGATACGGGTAAGGAAAAACTAATCTCGTATTGAATGAGGAAATTCTTATTGATTACTAGTCAAGAATTTCTTCATTCCAATCTGTTTAGTAGGCCCTGCCAAGATACTCCAGTTTAGTTTTTCCACATATTGCAGCCCTACGAGTTCCTTTTCAGTGTTAAGGAAAATCTAGACTACGTAATTTCTACTTGCAGCTCCGGTTGAAATTTCGACCGAAGCTGTATGACAATGGGGGGGGAGGGTCCAAAATTGTGATAAAAAGCGTTATGTAATGAATGCGTTGTGTAATAAGCCCTTTGGGCTTGGCGCAGTATGCAAATCGAAAAAATTGAGCAAAATAAGATGATTGAATGTTCAAAACCAGTCCTAGTTCATCGTGGTTGAGGTAGACAGCGAAATCAGTTTTATTGTATATTCCAAGTTTGCTTACTCGCGTCGCGTATCGAGAAGACGACGTGGGTCGCATACCGGGGCTGCTTCCTTGTGCAGAAATGCCCCAGGACAGTGACTACGAAAACGGATATGGAGGAATGCACCAATTAAGACTGAGCACGAACGCAAAAGGAGAGAGAAACATTTAATAAAGAGAGAGAAGACATCATCAGGACTTTTATTCGACCTTTTTTTCTTCTTCTTCATCTTCGTCGTTTCTTAATTTATTAGCATATCCTTCATGCAGGATTATATAGGGTGATCCGATACTGGCGAATCCATTAAACTCGAATAACCTTTTTTGAGCACGTTCAGGTATTTAATAAGGCGAAAAAGTTTATTTCAGATAAATATTATAATTGAGTAATAAGAGCAAATTATTATACGTTATTACAGTCCTTTGGAATCTCAAATTGTTGAGCCCAAAGGTTTATCGTTTAAAATTAAAGCATTCGCTGGAATTCTGAAACGACAATTATCCGACGCGATAAGTCAAAATTTTGAAAACTTAATGACTATTATCTCGTTGACAATTTTCCATTATTCCAATATTCCATTAGTTCCATTGTTACGTGAATTATTCTATAATCTACGTGATATTTAAACACAGTACATTTTAATCTTAGCAAAACACAAAAGATAAATATTTATTTCAAAGTTAAATTTCTTTTATACACTGACCTGAATATTTTTTGCTGAAGAGATTGTAAAACACATAATGGAAAAGAGTATCGTTTAAACCTGTCTTTAATTTTTATATGAAAGTATAAAGTTGTAATTTCTGTTTTCCAGAAGACGTCTCGTAAAATTTTATGTTTCTAGGTGGAGTACGTGCCAACGATGTATGTATCACGAAACGCCTACTATAGAATTTATTATCAAATAGGCTTTTGGTGCTGTAGAACAATATGTTACAGTTTCTCTTGCAACACATATACATATATTTAATTTTTCTCTTTTGGGAATATTTGTTCAACATTTTTATTACAATCGTTATTGTGAGTACTGTTAAAATTTTCCAATTTTATTGTAGTTTACATTCCTACGCAGCTTAAAATTCGATGCATTTCATGTATGCAGTACTGAAAGCTGCATCTGTTTAAAAATTTATTAAACATTTATTTTCAAGTGGAATGCTTAACAATATTTATTTCTAATTTAAAACTGATAACATGCGAAACGTTACAATTGAAATCATGGAAAAAATTAAATTTTCTACAATATAGAATTTTATTAATTCAGAATTAGACGATTTTCGGATTCTACTTCCGTTTTTTTTTTTATTGAGAATAACAATAAATACTTATAAAGTCTATTTATCATAGGATCTGAATCTCAGATATAGAGTCATAGATGTCACGAACGCATGACAGAAAGAGAGGAAATTCCCATTATCCTATATGAATGAACCTTTGTTATAACTTTTCTATACATTTGGAATTAACTACAGACAATACCGAAAGCGTCAGACAATAAAGTGCGTATTTAAATTTAAATAGCTTATTTTTTCGGGTTACAAATCAGATGTGGGTGTTCATTAAAAGGTGGAGCACGAACAATCTGATGCCTATCGATTTCGAACAGCCTAAACTTAATCCAATCCTAAAATATTCCATTAACTTTCTGCGGGTGGCTCAAGAGATAACTCTTCATTATTTAAAAGACATTATTTAAAAGACAGTTGAAATAAATTAGAAATAAAAGAGCGAAGGTAGAAAAAAAAGAGACTTTCAAAAAAGTGAAAGGTTAATTTAAAAACATTAAAGTCACAATAATTGAACCGTTATCTTTTTATTGATTTAATTTGATTTTTTCTCAGACCCTAATTGACAAACCTAAAAAAAAATTGTTTGCTATAGTTTATAAAAAAGCTTGTTATATTCGGATTAGAAAATTGGAAATATCTCTTAAATCTCTAACGTCACTGAAAAATGTCATCTCCTTTAATTCCAGGCATGGTAATCAATCATTCAGCGGATTCACGTGTATTGACGGATCGAATGAGTCAAATTTCCTGGCTTGAATATTCTAGTTCACTGCGAATGTGTTTATCAGGAGATTATATTTTTTTCTATAAAAATCAACTCTCCGATCGCGAAATGTGTGACATATTCGCGTGTGAAGTAGATGAATACAGATGATTTGGAATAGGTGCATAGTAAGAACAACACGCAGGTGTCCGATCCGTTTACATTAGCACCATTAACTGAATATAAATACACAGAAAAAACAAGAGGGAAAATTTGTTGTGAGTAATTTTCAAGTGGATAAAATTTAATTTTTTCACATCGAAACAAATAAAGGTACAATAAGTTGACATGGTAACCGTACCCTCTGTTCAGGGTAATATATATCCATCTGAAGGTAATTTTTGGTGCAGGTAATATTTACCCCGAAATCGGTGTAAATATTACACTTGGTTTTTTCTGTGTAATTTTCAAAGATAGACTTTATATTGATCTGAATGATAAAAAAACCTGCATAAACTGGGTTCTGTGGACTTGATATTAGGCCAACATACTCATTTTCTTTTTGTACTCTACAATCTACATATTAGGCTTTTTAGGCAGAAGGAAATAGCAGATCACAAAATTAAAGAGTTCTAGTTCTGGATTACTAAAGCTCAAAGAAAAGTAGTCGTTTCTTTCCATCCTCTGTGTCTAAAAATGAGATCAAAGCGAAAGCTTCCCATACAATCAGAAGCTTCTTTCTTACAAACAGCGCTCTTGGGGATTGGTATAGATAAAGGTACTAAATTTGCGGAAGTAATGAACGTTTTAACGAGACATAACTACTGAAAATCTGATAAGATACTATTTCCACGATCTATGAATTATTAACCCTCGAGTATCAATTTCTGGTATCGATAAACGATACTAACTAGGAGAGAAACTAAACAAGTGGTATATCGTGCCAAACTCTGGAATTTACATTTACAGTTACATCCTTAACCAATATACCCTATAATCAGAGATAATTTCTGGCGCTCAACATGAATTGGCCTCTTCATTAGACGTTCTACTGCCGTGCACTGAAACCATGAAATTTAACCAATTTAGTCAATTTTGCTGATATATCGTTTTGGAATCCAGTATTCATCAGTACTGCATTAGAAATCAATTATTTGCTTTTGAAGCATTTCTGATTAATTATTAATAATTCTTAATGAAAATATTACTACAAATCGATGTAAAACGTATAATTTACAAAATAGGATCTAGAATGATTTCTTTGTTTAAAGAAATTACAATAATTCAACTGAATTATTGAAGGGAATTTGAAAACGTATAAGGTAAAGTTTTAAGCAACTCGTTACAGTAGAACATTGGATTTTTATTGGTTTAATATTTTGAACTCTGATTTTACAAGTACACATGCAATGTACTCTATTGGAAGGAAAGGGAAATTTTTAATAAAGCTTTCTCATTATACGGCAGGATACTTTCTATCAAAATGAGTATTAAGGTTTTGAAAGAGTAGTGAATAAAAAATTTATGTTTCACTTCGTAACTCTATCTGGCGAAGAAAGAGATGTTCTTCAAAAGAGGATATCGCTATCGATCCAGCTATTAAAACTTCCATACGAAGTCAAGATTCTCGGCTTCATCAAGTCTCACGGACACAGCGCTCGTTGTACACAACGTGATATACGAGTTTTACAACAATTTCGCTATTCAAGGTAGACGAGATACAATTTTCTCCATGAAGGCTATTTATCATAATTTGTGCGACTTGCCAGCTAAACGCAGGCTTCAGCAAAAATAAAAATAAGAGTGCACTTTGTGTATAATTTCGCTGATATAATTGACGCTGCAAAAAATGAAAAGCGACTTTGCTCAAGTTGATAGAATTAATGTCGGCCACATAGTCTCGCGCTCATTTCAAGCACAGAAAAAGTTTATTGAGATTTTGCTAGTCAACATTTTTTAAAACTTTTTTAGTTCACTTATGCAAATGACTTTTTAGTAGAAAAATTACTTTCTTTCGACTTTTCACATATGATGATGACATTTGATGTTTTTTGAGTGTTATGTAAAGCCGTTTTAAACAAATGATATAATAATGGAAGGAGACTTTTTATCTACAGTTTGTTCTAACCTTCTAGACAGGCTAAGGATGTGATTATAATAAACAGTGACAACTTTAGTTCGAAAGAAGTTTAGTATTCTTCAGAGCGAGCTTACGAAGGTGAAGTCAACGCTTAATGGACGGTTTAGGTCAACTTTAAGAGAGATCGACTCAAAGTGGGATGAGGCAAATAACGAGATCAGGTGCTCGATAAGTTCTTACAGGCTCAAGTGCGCTCTCGCACTCAGTCCTTACAATCTAGTCCCCGACCTCCTTTTTTTACATTTTACACTGTTAACTTCTTTCATCATAATTACAGAAGTTTTTTTCAATACAAACTGTTCAAGATTTACTTTAAATACAACATTCTTGGGATAAATAGAACTTAGGCATGTAGATATAGTTAGTAATATTTAAAATACGTGATTTCAATTTGAAACACAATAATTTTAGACTCTTCAGGTAGAAAATTGTTCAGTGTCAAGAAAAGTGCATTTGATTACATCATATTTTGAACAATTTTTTAGGTATTTTAAGTGTATCATTAAGATTTCACAGGATTTTACGAACTTTATTTGATTTTTAAAAAATATTAAGAGATTAATTCATGAGTCATGGGATAAAATTCATATCTTTTTCATAGTTTTTTAATTGAAACGACTTTAGAGTTAATCTAAAATGTTAATTGACCATTTAGAAAATGATTAATCTAATGCTAACCTTCCATTTAGCACTGATAAAATTATAGCTATAAATATCTATATAGCGCATCGAAGAGACCAGCTCTTGACTGAATACGCAAAAGATTTATCGTTCCTTGAAATCGTGTAACTGCACACGTAAAAGCACATATCTCGCAGAATAGGTATTACATCAGCAGAGAAACATGGAATAAACGAATAACGCATATTAGCGTAGATTACACGAAGCGACCGAATTTTACGATCAAGTCTCTGTCGTGTGGGGTGTATAATATATGGCGTGATAAAGGGGACATCTGAATGTGTATATTAGCGAATTGCATTTGTATATGTGTACAACATTCAGAGCATTCGAGGATTCATGTATGTATGGAAAAGCAAAGCTGCTTGGAATCTGTCCACCACACTATTATAGGGGACTTCATAATCCCAACCCGAAACTCAGGATATTACGCTTTTAAAGAAACTGAGGAAAACATTTTGGCGTGCCAGACGTAAACAGGCGGCAATAAATTTCAGTTCCAATTTTCCTAAATGCACGGCCACCGCGCATGTATAACACTGACGCTTCGTTGGACTTTTCCCTACGTTCGCTTAGCAAACTTTTCGCATCATGTGAACTTATAAAAAATTGTGAAACATTTATCGAGGCTTCCCAAAATCACTCTGAGGAAGTGGCTGAAGTCGCCTTTTATGTGTTTCGATAAAAAATGTCATCATAGAGTTTTATTATTTCATTCGCCCCTTTGTAAAAGAATATCAAACGAGATAAAAAAAAAAGAAAACATTGTAGACTAAATGAATTTTCGGTGAATGGCTCAAGCCGTCGACTTTTATCTGAACCAAGTGGCGATGTTTAAAAAAATGTTATTTTCAAATATTAATTATAGATATGGATCGTATATAGATAACGCCATGAGGCCAGATTTTTCCGAGTATATTATACTAACATTTTTTTTCGGAGAGTTTCAATCTTTAAATTTGCAAATTAAATGAACATCATCAAAGAAAGCCCTTATCTGAAAATCACTTAACATTGTGAAATGAGACTCCATTGTAGTATTATTATTATTATACTATTATATGCCCTGAATTTCAAGATAAGACGTGTGTGAATGGAAGAAGATGCTTCCTCTTTAATTGGGGGCTTAGACGAGGGAAAACTAAGGGAAAGATATAAGGCAGAACTCCAATATTCGGAATTTATAACCCCTCGTAACTCAGTCGGCTTCTGCACCTAATACCAACCACCCTTTATGTCCGCACTTGTGGGTTGTCCGAAATGGTCTCATGTTGTATATTGTCGGCTCTTTGATGCCGTTTACATACACGGAGCTTTGTGAGTGCATTCTGCATATCCAGCCTCTATATAATATTCTTTCATGTTATATATATTATCTTACATAAATAGCAACAAAGTCCATCCATTCAGATGATTTTACTGCCCTATATGAAGTACATACTTCACTTTTTATAATTATAATTTATCCTTCATAGATTCTCGTATATTATCCACCCTGACGATTTTGATTGGTTGACGAAATATTGGAATACAAATAATAGTTTGGGGGTGAATCGAAGTTAAATATCCTCTGCTTGATTACGTGACTTACAGAAATAGCAGTAGCCTCGTTTCCACTAAAATCAGTTTAACAGGCGATTTTCTAATACTTGGGCAAGTTTCGCGAGTGGAACTGGTAGACACGATGCCGCAGATTACAAGCATTATACAGTAATAAATTCAAGTAATCACGTATTTCAGAGCAATCGGACCAAGGCGCAGTGAAAGCGCTCCTGCAGGAAATATAACTCCTTTGGGATCTGCAGCAAGGTTCCACTGGAGATCTTTTCTCAGTTAGAAACCATCTATCCCTACTTTATTCTATCTTCCTTTCGCAAAACTCGCTGTAACACGACTCGCCTTCCATTCCAGGGTCTGTATTTTAATAGGTGCTCGTAAAATACGAGAAAATTAAAAATTCATATATACCTGCTGAATTTAAGACTCTAGTCGGTAGTTTTTCACCCTCTGCGCCAGGCGCCTCTATATATAATAAGTTCCGAGTAAGTCACGATAAGCGACCGAAACGACTTTCTTATACAGGCTGAGAAACAGTGAGAGAGAGAGAGAGAATATAACTGTAATCTATTATTCGGAATTATTCTCATGAAAAATTCTCCTACATTCTTATCCCTTAACACTTCTAGCATTTCTGGAATTTATTTTTCACTTGCTACCAGAAAGCATGTGCAGACTTTTCATAAGACTTTAGCGTCTTATTCATCCAACTTGTCTGGATTCCAAAAATTTACAATTCAGATTTAAAATCTATATGTTAATCAAATGAAAAAATATACGAGAATTCTCTTTCGAATTTAAATGATTTTTTTCTGACTTCAATATGGGATTTTTTATTACGAACCAGTGCAGCACATCTGCTTTTCATTGTACAGAGGTTATTCCATTTCAAATTTACAACCAAATTTTTGATATCGTTGAAACTTTTTTCCCTCGTTCTATAGATGAAAAACAAGTACAGGTATTTTTTTTTTCAATACGATATTGATAATTTTCGAGATATGGATTTTTCAATTTTTCGATCCCAAAAAAACAGGTTTTCTTATAATGCTTCGCAAATTGACCATTTTTCGAATAAGAGTTTCCAATTTTAGGACGAATTGTGCAATACAGTCCAATTAAAAGTGCACACTTGAAAAGTCAAACATTCATTTGTTGAGTAATTGTCACGAGACAATTTCTTAAACAATTTGAAATATTTCAAAAAAGCTCTCTCTGATTTGAATAAAATTTTCTGAAATTTGTTATTATAGTATGTGGAATATTGTCCCAAAATTAAAAAGTGGACAATTGAATACTTTATTAAATATGCTTTATTTCTTTAGCTCGCAAACTGAGTGGCGCGCGAGCGCGACATTTTCCAGTATATTATTTATCTTCGTGCAATCTAATAAGGTACAACAGAAATCAATAGAAATTAATGCACAGGTACAAATATCATAAGAATAAATGATTAAAGCAAAAATTTCGCTGT
>JAUEJJ010000044.1:5522461-5537295 GCA_032164275.1 Synergus coniferae | reverse complement strand
CTGACTACAGTAAAAATAAAGCACTAAAGATTGTGGAAATGTTGTTAAAAGTTATATGACTGATTACAGTGTGGCGCTGGAACAGAGGGGGCATGGGGTCAGCTGACCCCTCAAAACTTTGGTCAAAACTTTGTTTGACTCTGGAGTCAAACAGAATGTACCTATGTGATTTGTTTATTTCAACACTTTTTTCCTTCAAAAAAAAAAATTTCTTTCCGCCGCCACTGACTGGTTCTATTGAGTAATGCACATCATATTGTAAAGTTTTATGAAACTGCCTGTTTCCTGAGTAATAAATCAAAATTGTATTTATAACTTTAAGCAACTGAGATAACACTCTTCTTATCCCATATAAGTCAGAATGTAGTGGAAAACCCGTTTATAGGCTTTAGAATATTCGACTATTCAATATCAGTAGGTACACGAAAAACTGTTAAAGAAATCGGTTCTAAATTTTCGAAAAAATGAAGTTCGTTACTTGTACTCTATTCTTCACATTCGCGGTTTTCCTTAATTCGATTCGTAAGTATAAAATATAATATTACATATAAACGGAAAAAAGAAAATGGCTGAATTGCCTATTTAAAATAGTCAACATACACTCTGAACATATTTTTCCTGGAATTTAGTAAGTTTTAGTATCTCAATTGTAACTTTTGCAATGAAAATAGTAAGATTTATATAATTTCATTAGCAAAAATTACAATTAGAAATAGTAAAACTTACTAAATTCCAGGAAAAATACGTTCAGAGCGTATGTTGATTATTTTAAATGGTAAATTCAATCGTTTTCTTTTTTTCAGATATTTTAAAATAGATTTCAACGCATCAAATAAAATACTTTATTTCAAACATTAAAGGTATATCTTCTACATTTTCGAACAGCTTCTAGTTCAAATGAAAATTTCAATTTTCATCGATTTTAATTTGTACTTGAATAAATTGTTAAATGCTTAAGTGATTTAGATTTTCAAATATTTCTATCTGAAGTTGTCTATTATTTTTATATTTATGGACAAATATATATTTATATTGATTCACTATGCAAAATTCTACAAACTATCCATTCGTTTCTTACAGAATTGAGTTCACAGAATTTTCAAAGACCTCCTCCTAATTTTATTCGAGCAGCAGGCAATCAATCGACATATAGTTCAAGACGTCTGCCAGTCCAACGACCAGGTACTGAAATCCGGTTACCGAATGATCAGTTGTATATAGCATATGGAACTTCACCAATTACTATAGTGTTCAATTCCGCTACTAATATAACCCATGTACGCGAGGGTGATAGTATAATGGAATTTTCTCAAAATTCAAGACCTCGACAATTTAATCGGGGAGTCAATGCAGGACTTCCGTCAAGACCTAGACCATTTATTAGTGATTAGTAGATCCCTTAAAAACAAATTTATATATAAAAAATGTACATCTACCATTCTTAAATACAAAAATTTTTCACTGAGAATTACTCTGGTTTAATTTATTTATAGTTGAACAAATTTTAAACCGAACCCCTTAAAACTCCAATAAAGTAAAACTGAATAATTTTAACCTTTGCAGTTTAAACGAGGATCTGTAAAACTCAAAAGGTTTCTTCATTTTTTAAAGTGACAGAAAAAATTTAGCAAGATTAGAAAATATTAAAAATTAAAATCATTAGATCGTTTTTGCACTCTATTCTTAACTTTCACGGTTTTCCTTAATTCCATTCGTAAGTATAATATAATATTACATACATACAAGTTTTATTTTCTACATTTTCGAAGAACTTCCAGTTCAAATTAAAATTTTAATTTTTATCGATTTTAATTTGTACTTGAATAAATTGGTAAACGCTTGAGTGATTTGGATCTTTAAATATTTCTATCTGAAGTTGATTATTCTTTTTATATTTATGGACAAATATATATCTATTGATTTATTATTAAAAATTCTACAAACTTTCCATCTTCTTTTTAAAGAATTGAGTTCACAGACCAACAATAGAGCAGGAAAACCTTTTAATCCTCGCGAATCAAGAAGAAATCCACCGACATATACATAGTTCAAGACGTCTGCCAATCCAACGAGCGGGTACTAAGATCCCATTACCGAATGGCCTGTTGTATACAGCAGAGGGAACTGGATCAATTATTATATTGTTTAATTCCGCTACTAATATAACGCATGTACGCGAGGGTGATATTGTAATCGAAATTTCTCCACTTGCATTATCTGCTCGATTATTTAATCGTAGGGGCATGTAAAAACTTTTACGTTATAATAGAGGAAATTCATTAAATTGTAGAAAAAAGTGAACACGTTTTAATTAAAAGACACTGAAATTTTATGATACTGCTCTTACGAAACTCTACATATATACCCAAGAGTCAGAGACAGTGTATTCAATTTTAAGATGTTATTTTTTTCTATGTACATAAATCTCAAGATTTCACGGATAATAAACCTTTATTTAACTTTTGATTATATTTTCGATAAGAACGAAAAGTCTAAAATTTTCACAAGATGAGTGAAAATATAAAATAAGTAAGGGGTTATTCAAGTATTACGTAAGGAGTTTTTCGTTTATTTAAATCAGTGTGCCCTTTATTCAACTTCACAGCTATTTTATTCCCATCTTTATTCAAACTGATTCAAATAAGCAAAAAACACCTTACGTAATACTTGAATAGCGCCTAAGATGTATCACACACTTTATCTTATATAAATTTGAAGAATAATTAAAGCTGAGTAATTGGATAGTGGTTGGTATACAATATTCATATATACATATGTATATGTTTGGAAAATAACGACTTGTAATAATAAGCGGAAAGTACGGTGCCAAGGGCTGAATTGGACGAAGGAGTTTATATGATGGGGATATCCCTGATGCAGTCGTTGGCAGGGGTAACATGTCTAGGGAGCGATTCATTACTCTACGTGCTTGTCTCAACACCACTTCTATCTACTCATCGCGCTACACTCGCTCCTTTCTTTCTCTTCACTCTCTTTCTTCACATCTCAACTCTCCTTTCTCTTTCTATAGAGTCACCATCACTGATCTTCCTGCTTCCCACCCCCATTATCTTGATAACAGACAACTTCCACGTTTCACATACATACACTGAACTCAAGGGCTACTCTCGATTTCAAGGCTCTAAACCCGCAACTTTAGTTTTGCACAGTTGCATTTCTCTCGCTGCTCTTCTTCTAGAATTCAGCAATTTTTTTTGTCATTTCCGTTATCGTTATTTCTGTATGTATATAGTATTTTTGTAGATTATTTCGTAATGAAATTCGATTTTCTCTTGAAAACTAGACGAAATATATATTTTTTTTTCTTGTCGGACATTTCACTTCCCTTGCTTCTGCCATATCCACTTTTCTTCCTCGGAAGACCTTTAGTCCGCTTCAAGGCTTGACACCATCAGCTAAGTAATAGGAAATAAATTGCTGGACCTCGAGCTTCTTATTTCGCCATATATTTTAAGCCACTTCCTTTCTTGCCACAAACGATACTGGACACATTCTGTTTCCGAAAGTCTTTTCCATTCCCTTCAATTTCTCCTCTTTCCTTTTGCAATGCAACCATACAAAAGGATTAAGAAATACTTTTTAAGTCTGACGTTCATTGCTACAAATGGTGCTAAATTTAACAAAGTAAATATACATTTTCTGATAATGAAACATTATTTGTTAATTTTGTAGATATTCAGGGTGTCTACTGTGCGGGAATTTAAGGAAAATGTATATTTACTTATATACATATTCCAAAGATTTATTCGAGGGGTCTACTGTGTGGGAATTTAAGGAAATGTGGGAATTATACGGGAATTTCATGAGCAAAATTTAGTCCTATTATAAAAAGATCATGGCATCGATTAGTAAAACGTAACGCTTATTCCTTATTGGTCAAATCGAAGTTGTGACGCGACGTATATCGATAATCGCTCTTGACGCGAGAAATGAAAAAAAAAAAAAAAGAAATTAAACAAGCGCGCGTAGAGCGCGTTCGGATTTGTTTTAAATAAAAGCAAATATCAGAGTATGATCTAAATTATATATTGGAGTCAGCAAGCTCGCATGTAATATTTTCAAATCTTCCTGGATGCAGTTGAAACGTATAAGAGCAGGTTGAATAACGGTGCCAGTGGACAATGGCATCCACATATTCTGCACCCTCTTCTTTCACTACGCCCCATAAGCTTTTCACAGAGCAGTAGCGAAATTTTAATAAGAAACTTTATTGGTGTTCTGCTTTTTTATCCTGCTTGTTACTTTCTCAAAAAAGAACGAGTGAAACAAACTCTTTTGTTATAACGAACTTATAAACTGTTGCAACGCCCGCTTCTACTTCTTCATAATGATTTTAGTTACGCATTTATTTATTTTGATTAATAATAAACGTTTATAGATTATATAGAATATAATAGAATATTTATTGTCTTCATTGTATACTTTTACAAGTTTCTACATTTATAGAATATATATTTATTCTTATTTATTCTTTACTTTTTAGCAATTAATTATTAAAGTGAAGAAATTTTATCCAAATTTACAAGCGAATTGCAACTCTTGTAAATTAAACAAAAATTTCATCTCTTGCCTGAATAGAGATGAACTACTGTAGATCGAAACGGTTTTATACTGAGATTTTTCTAAAGGAATGGTGAGTAAGTAGAAGCGAAGCCAGTCCTTTGATATTTTCTGCAAATATATCGTACTGTACAACATAAGCAATAACTCGAAAAGAACGTTATAGAAGTGACCAAAGGTTGGATCTTTTAGAATCTTTGGATGCTCCTTGAAGCTTGGAATAAACGGGAATAGAGTCGACAAGTTGAATCTTTCGGATGCTGAATGGCCTCTGCGTGTATGAAACCTGGCACGTAGCCAATCTCCTAACATATTTGTATCATACGTTTGTGACGTCCTTAAGGCTCTCTTCACTTTCTATTTCGTTCTTTTTGCTTTTATATTAAGGTCTATCTAATAATGCGTCCACGTACTTTTTTTGCTCACAATCAGAGAAATGTCTTTCAATTTGGTCCAGCGAAGGAAAATTCTCCTGGACATGTGAAAGGTCTGAATTATTAACTTTGTCTCTCAAGATTACTCTCTGACGTCAAATTTTTTTATTAATACCTCAGTCAATTGTTAATAACGTATTTTCTTTCCTACTGCATTTTATTTTTTACCTTTTGAAACTTATACTTTCGAAATGAAACATTTCTCTCAGCCTATGCACAGTTCAGGTGACTCACATTCTGTCTGGAGAAGAAAACATCATTAAGAAAGTTCCTTGTCTTTGGCGAATCAATGTTATCTCTCTTCTGGAAAAACGCGCTGACGTTTCCCTTTATTCCATTACCTTCATTCTTTCTACTTTGCTCTCCTATTCTTTTTCTGTCTGTCTTATCTCAAAAATAAACTCGAATGAATGTACATTTCTCGTAAGACAACATAACGATATTAAATTGATACGTATTAAGAGAAAAATATATAATATAAATGATATTTTATATTTTATTTTTGTGTAATTTTCTCTCGAGTTTCAAACGATGTATTCAGTAACTTCTATAAATGTTTTGAGAAATACAAAATATGCTTTCAATTGAAATTGCAGGAGAAACAAAAAGATTATTAAAATTCTTGATAGATTAAAAGTGTGATTCCTACTGGTTATAAATAGAGAAAATAATGCTATCATCTGGAAATTCAAGCCCTGCCCTAGCGAAAGCTTCGGATTAATTTTGAATGCTCCTCGGATTAATTCGGATTGAACACTTTTTTCGGATTAGATCGGAATGAAACTGTTTGGTTCGGATACAAATTTCGGGATGATTCGGAAAATATCGGATTAGTTCGGAATGAATGAATTTCAATCCGAAGCTCTCGCTAGGATGAATTAAGGATCTTGAGACTATAATGTATAGAATTTTCGATAAAACGGTGTAATCTGGAATGTCAGCTGCCTTTCTCTTGGCTTGAAAGGAGTGTGGGAGGTCGATTTTGGAAGCTGCCTGAGGGAAGGCAGGTGTGATCATCTTATCTGCATAAAACGCGCAAACGAAGGTCCCCAATTTCATAATCAGTCAGCTGCTATCACCCGTCGCCTTCTCTTCTTTTTACACCTACTTCCGGCAGTCAATAGGTATTGATTTTCATTACAAAGATATACGTATGGGTGATTCCATATAATATTTACAACCGAAAAATGATTTGATATAATCATTAGGATTTCATCTAAGGTTTTATATTCTGTAGTAATGAACAATATCATCTAAATAGAGCTTTATATGTCAAGCTGAATATTTATTTTCATTTTAAATTAGTTCATTTCTAACTACCCTTAACAATAACTGTTTACCATTCTTCTTACAAGTTTGTTAAGTCAAAACGCATATTCCGAAAGCTGCTTATCGTGTATCCTGTTTATTATTCGTTAGCTATGTACGAAATTAAAGTATGATTTCAATTGCTGAAAGTAAAAAATAGATAAAAATATTTTGTTTGTAAAAGTGAGATAAGAATTCTCTAGAGTAAAAATGGGACAAAATCAATTCTCACAGCAAAAACGGATCGCCAGTGCGAACGCTGTTTGGTTTTCCTTGTTTCGCTTTTCTTCTGAAAAATTTGAAAAGTTTGAAAAATTTCCAAACGAATTTAGACGATACACATTTCACCGATTAATTAGAAATATTTTTTTGAAAAAGTTATGAGTATCTAAACTTTTAAGACTGGTAAAGCAATTTATAAAAGAAATTTGCTAATTGGAAATATAATTGGAAATATACAATTATAAACAAAGATACTGAAAATCGTAATTTAAATACCTTGTACCATTATGTCAACGAGTAAATATACTATACGTATGTCGTATATTTATTACAGCATGTGGTTGATAGGCACACGCAGTGCATGCTTCTGTTTTGATATCAGTTGACAGTGCTATATATTCAGCAACATTTATCTCAAAACGATAATGTCATGAACCGCGCTTGCTGCTCATAGCAGTTTTCGAGTTGTGGTATCGGCATGGCTTAAACTTTAAAGTTAAAATCCTCTTAGAAACCTAGACATTTTTTTCAGCTCAAATTACACAAAGTACGTAATTTTTCGTTGTATTTATTATTTTCTTGCATAAAATCGAGGCGGGATCATCAATAATTTCTAAAGTGACTGCTATAAACTTTCGACAAGGACTGTATGCTTAAATTGATAATTAAAATATTTCTCCCGAGGTAGTTTGTCATCGACTATAATTTCCTTCTTCTTTTTTCAGGCCAGGACTTATCGGTAAAAATTTATCTGGCACACTCATCGCGAAGTTATTTCTTTATGCGTAGTAATCGTTGGTATACCTTAAGTGTCTCCGCCTGAGGTAAGACCCGCAGTGAACACGTTGTAACAGCAGGGCGCGAGTAATTATCGGCATCTGTCGAAGGACGTTGAACCGATATGCCTTACACATTGTATATCCTGAATTTCGCTCTCTCACAAACGCAATTGACCGGCCTGAAGAGCTATCCGATGATCGGAAAATCCGATAACGCGGAAGAAACCCGATAAATATAGAGAGAAGTTAAATTGATCCTGATGATGCTCCCTTGATTTATCTTCGGCTATAAAACCATTCCTTGGTATGCAAATTGTATTGTTTGGAGGTATTTTCACAAAATTAATAAAACGAAATGGACGCAATCTTAAATCTCGAGTAACTGAATCCGTTTTCCAAGAATTGCTATATAAAACTAGGATAGCTGATGCTTATTTCTTGTCGTAAATCAGGATAAGGGGTTGAATTTAGCTTTCTGGTTGAGGAGACAAGGTATGAAACTTGCCCTTGTAATGCGTTATGGAAAGCCAAAGAGATCACTGCAATGTCAATCGTTGGTGGCCTCTGGTCACTACCAATGGAATGAACGGTATCGGTAGTATCGTCACTGGCCAACCTATCATTATCGATAATAACGGGTGAAGCCAGTGGCGCCTAGGGACACAAGAGCTCCGTGGGAACGACTTGTTCGCACACGCAACGATTACAAAACTCTTAAATGATTCGCGCAGATGTCACTTTTGCCTTTTTTAATGTCAGGATTCTGAAGTACCCTTTTTGAAATACATTCTTGCATTACTGTCTCCCTCAGGCTCGCACTTTTATTCGACTATCCATGCGAGAATTATGATGACCAAAAATTTAATATATTATAATACCCTATACGGATTTGATTTTTTTAAATATTTTTTTTTTACTACTCGCATGAGAAATTAACTTCTGTGCGGTAATAAAGATTTGCCTTCAAAGTATGACTTTTAAAATGGTCGTAAATTTATTTTGCATACGATACATATGTATATTTTTATGGACTAGAGTAGTTAGGTTGAAGAAGGGCGTAAAATGCTAATGATGTTTTTATACATGTATATGCATAGTCTTGTGTAATTTGTTCCCTCTTTTCCCTCATCAAAATTTATTGCTGTTTGGAAAATAAAAACAGTGAGATTACATATAGATTTTGGATTGTGAATATAGTAAATAGTTTTTAGGGGACCTTATCATTTTCCGGTATTGTGTTTGAGTGTCGGTATACCTGTAATACATTTCATAACCTTGCACAGAATTACGATGTACTTGCGTGGAAGAATATATCGCAACCGTCATATCGGTATCGTTCAAATTTTATTTTTCAATTTCGAGAGGCAATGATTCTGGAAATGTGCGATTCATACAAAATCCTAGACGGCAGAAACCAGATAATACAATCTTACCTTCCATCATGAAAATAAATAATAATTACAATCAAAACGTTTTTTTTTTTTTTGACGTTTTTTTAGTTTCCGACAAAAGTTATATATTTTTTTCTTTAAATTCTGAACAATTTTTATCCCACTTTTATAAACGAACTATTCTTATCCACTTTTTACATTCAGGCACTCAATTGTCTGATCAAAGAAAGAAACTTGACATATCAAAGAGTTGCATGTTATTCTGATTGAATTTCGAGATGAAATTAATAAACAGTGATTTACTGTGTATGTGTAGCCCAAAATGTATAATCAATATAGCGTATGAGCTTACGTGTTGTAAAAGTTTTTACGGTGAAACTTCATCTTTATAATTCTGGGTAGCTGGTAATAAACACGAATGCGCTTTGAAGTGCAGCAACGACAACCAGAGAGGTATAGAGAGAGGTAAGAGTATAGCTGCGCCACTGGAATTTACCAATGTCGTAAAAAAGATGCAATAAAAAGAACTATAAAGAGTAGCAATTCCGAACAAGATTGTTCGCGATGCGTGTAATTCACTTATGCAGGATAGTATACTAAAATCCTCGGTTTTGAATTTTACAAACGTATGATGTATGCTGTGCATTCTAAAAAATCTTTCTTTCATACAAGAAAATCGTGCAGAAACCTATTTGTTTACTTATGGCCTTTTTGTTTATTTGTGACCTAGTGAAGAAATGAAGGTACAATAAAAGAGGATCATTAATTCTTATCACAGAGTATTTTATCGTCCATCCAGGTGGTGATATCAAGAAAGAGAGGAGGTTTCCTTACAAAACCCTCTCCTGAAAGAGATCCTGCAATAACATTGTTGGCAACTGAGGTCTAGTATAAGATAAGAGCGAAGGTGCTAAAACAGGACAGGATTGCCAATCGTACGAGTGAGCTTTGTAAAATGCAGGATCTCAAATGTAGGATATAGGATATAAGATGTAGGATATAGGATCAGAATCACTCTTCTAAGATGGATCTGTGATACTGGGTCGAGCGACTGGATTGCCGTCTATCCACTTTATTGAGATCAATGCTTATTGAAAACGTCTTTCTCTCACCTTCACTCCAGTTCCACAATCGTTTCCGAACACGCCTGTCGTGAACCAACACAACTGGCAAAGGAAACGCGCCCTTTTAATTAAAACGCTTTATAAGCTTAAACTGATGCCTGGACACAGCTATTCTCAAATGCCAGTGCAATATAGACCTCATCAGCGAGATTGAAATGGGTTATTGATTGATCCATTCATTCCTCAAAATTCTACCTCAACTTCCAAATTAACTTACGAGTCAATTGATTCTGAAATATTGTAATTCCTTGTCTAATTTTATGAATCTCAATAAGTTTCATAACATTCCTTGAATTTCCTTTAACATACTACACAAAATCTAGCGAAATACACGCCCTGTCATTTGGAAACGCGTAAAATTGTTTTGCGCTTGGTCTACTTCGTCTGGTTATTTTATTTTTTATTTGTTTGTCTTCCACTCTTTCATCTCGACCTCGATTCTCTTTCCTTTTCTCAGTGAGAATCGCGAGCATCAGAGTCGTTCGACAAAAAGATGAGCTCTGTCCTTAGGAACTTTATATAGACATCCGATGAACGATATGAGAGCTTGAAAGAAAAACTTTGTACATGACGCGAACGTCCGTTTCTCTTTCGTTTCTATCTTCGATGAAATATACTTGAAAGTTGCCAGTTCCGGAATTCGACACGAGAACAAAGAATTGAATAGAATACGGTCTTTGAAAGCAAGAGAAATGGAAAGAAATATATGTGTAACTAAAATAATCGCCTCGCAGTTTCCCTTCTTTAAACGTACTACTTATACATACTAACTAGCTATGAATTCGATCTTCATATTTTTTTCACGAATCAAAAAATTTTTTACATTCTTACATTAGCTTTGGATTTTGTTTATTTGAAAACATAGATAGAAACGAAATTTTCCAAAATTGCAAATAACCATAACTTCTTTACTTTTCAATTAAATGATGCAAATATACCTTACAAATTTCATCAATTTTTCTACAATGGTCTTCAAGTTTTAGTGGTGACAAAAAACGGCAACATCCATACATAGAAATACACACACACACACATACACCCAGGAAATTGATTACAATGTTGTGTTAGGCATTTATCAATTGAGGAAAGTTTAATTAAACCATTTTAAAAATATTGAAAAATGTAACGACTACAAAGCTTCCTCTATGAGGAAGCAAAAACAATACTTCTAGCCATTCAGAAAACATGATTGTCAGACCTCTGCGATTTTCTATATCCCTCTTTCCGCAAATGACAAAAAAAGTGGACTCTCGAGTATTCCCACGATTTCGCTTCATCTCTGGTATACACACCATCTTCAAATGTCCCCAATGAATCCAGCTGTTGAAACTGGTGTCTCAAATTCGCAGAATAAAACAGGAAGACCAACCTGAGGGATCCAGCGTTCATACGTGCGTGAATTCACGCAAGGATAAAGACTATTTGCCTTTACCAAGGAACTTCAAATCCCTCCACTCTCCAGAATTCCCTACACCTATATATATATACCTATATATATATCTACAATATACATTCTCTTTGAGAGCGTTAAAAAATACGTGGGGGTTGACTTCAGCCAGCCCTTTTGCACGCTATGTGGTTCGCTTCGTTCGCTTATATTTTACCCTCGAAAACCAAGGTTTCGCGATAAAGGTTGGAAAGCATTCGTCTTTCTGCCACATCCACTCGTCCGAAATCTGCAGAACTCGCGCACCATTATACGCTTTTCGTACCTTATTCGACGACTTATTTTTAACGACGGTTACGGCCATTTGTTTCCTCAGAAAAGAAAAAAAAAGGCAAGAAAAAGAGTGATAGAAAAGAAGAGAGTATTGGCGTTCACTATTTACTCCAGAGAGGCTGAAACCGAGGGTGAATACACTTATCGAAAAAAAGAGATCTGAGTATTCGGTTCATGCATCTTTTATAGGTACTTCTTTTCTTTAAAGCGAAAGTTATATATAGAGAAAAATTGTTATTTGGATTCCTCAGACCGTAAATTTCAATATGGGCAGGGAGGAAAAGTATATTTATTTTAAAGTGAACCTAGTCCATTTAGGCTCGTCCATATATTGCGTAACGCTTTTAGAAGGAGGGAGGGTTGAAGAGGAGCTGGTATGGTCCTGCTATGTTGGGGAAGAGGAAATTTCCAGAAATTTTATACAACATTCCGCTGTAGAAATCCCTTGTTGTTCTTTAAATCCTGTGAAAATCCTTTAAAAATTTTTAATACTTTTCAAATCACTTGAAAATCCTGGAATCTTCGAAAATTTTACCAATTAATGCTTTAAAACCTTTTGAAATCCCTTGATTCCATAAATTAGTTTAAATTATTTGAAACTTGTTTAAATGACTTTAAATTGTTTAACATTCCTTAAAATCATTAAAAATGTCTGGAAATCTTACAAAATTTCTTGAAAATTTCAAAGACTTCTTTAATTCTTTAAGTATTCCTTGAAATTCCCTAAAAACACTTGATATCTCTTGAATTTCTTTAAAATGATTTAAAATCTGTTTAAAATCCCTTGAAAATCTTTAAAAACATTCAAAATAACTCGAAATTTTGTTAATCACAAAAGAAATCTTTAAGAATGGTTTAAAATTCTGCGAATTTATCTTGATATCGCATTGACTGAATTCTTTTCAAATCACCTTGAATTTTTTTTGAAATATTCTGAGATCGTCGAAAATTTTCATAAATTCCTCATCAATTCTCTTCAAATTAATAATTAATCTCGAACTCTTTATCTTCAAAATTCTAGTCTGAAGAGTGTAACATCAAACTCATTGAGATGAAAACAATCACGAGTCTATTACAAATTTTTGTTTTCCTCTTTGAAACAATGTTACAAGGGATGAATATAACATGCAAATAAGTGGGAGAACGTGGACGCTTAACAGTATACACCAGTTGATGCATATATACGTGAGTTATATCATGCTCGTGCGAGTTTCTCTATTTTAATAATTCAAGTCGAGTTAATGCGACGTTACTACGTACCAGAGGTGGAATTCGCAAGTAAATCTTGAAACTCCATATGAAACTATGTCCTTTTATTTGTGTATATGACATACGACGACGTGGATAAATGATATGAGTGTACGAGCGCGCTGCTGACACTTTAATGGCTAAATTATGAAATTTTAATTTTTCATTTTAACCACATGGAAATTTTGCTTCTCTGCTAAATGCGCAACGATTGTTGGAAAATGAAGCGGATTTATGGCGACTGCGGTATCTCTGGGCAGCAAAGCCACGGTTTGTTTCCCGGAAACGAAATTATTAACTTACCCTCCCTATTAATCTACAAATCATTAACTTCCTGTTATACATTTTCGCCAAATAACGACTAATATATAGATTTTCATATTAATAATACTATGATTTCATATGCTATTAATTCATATTATAAGTAATTATAATGCACTTTATTATATGCTTATTTATAGTTTACATATTAAATTCTCTATTTAAACCAGATTTAGAAAATATTTAAACAATGCACTGGACTTTTTAATGATTAAATATCATTATTTAGAGTAACGCTTCTGCATTAACGTATTTTTACTTATTATTTAACGTTATTCAAACATAGTAATGTCAACTCTGGTAGTTTTCTAAAAATGATAAACCTGTTTGACAATTTTGACATATTCATTACTTGCAATTTAATGAAAACCAGAATTGTTTGTATTAAGTCATTGGATTATGTGCAATTTTGCAAATGGACTGGCTAGGATGTGAAGCAATATCACATTCAGCTTTGATAGTGATCTAATTACGCGCCGATTACCGAAACGAACTTTACCTCTATTTACCGATAAACTACAGATTTAGGCATAGAATATACATGCCAACTTGAATTGTATAGACTATTTCAGGGGAATTGGTGCGAATACTTATTTAATTAATAGTACGCCAACTGGCATGATTTAACCGCGGCTCTGGCAATAATCCTACATCACGCGCATGCACATCATGATTGTGTCCACATGTGTGTGTTATTCAAACATGATGTACTGCATGTCCACTATTTGCTATAAAATACACGTGAAATGGCACAAGAAAATCTCTATTTACGAAGAAGTAATATATTGTTTCACAAAACCAGAGTGATGATTATATTTTTCAAATTGAAACCTATAAAGTTAATTAAACTCTAGAACAGTACACATGAATGTTTCTCAGCAGTGATCTGAATTTACCTTCCCCTTAATTAAGTAAATACCACTTTAATTACATATTTATTGGATTGGAGAATATTAAACTATAATTTCAATGAAATCGTCTGAGAAGATCTTTAGAGTTGTTCGAAACACCCTGTAAGTGAAAATAAGGTATGAGAATTCTCTTGGATGAGTTGTAATGAAAGTTCTATCGATCTTAACAGCTTACCACGAGGCAAAGAACTTTTAATGGGCTTGCAGTTATAGGTTTCCAGACCTCTCAGACAGTGTCCAGCAAACTGTTCAGATATAAAAACTCGGATCGAGACAGAAACGCCTTTTCAAAAGTGGAAGAACTCGAAAAAGATACAAAAATAAGAAACTACCTTTGAAAACTTTCTTCTGACAAAAAGAGGACAAAAAAATAAATATTAATAAAAATATGGCTTTATTAACAGAAAGTAGTACAACTTTTTTTTAAATACAATATTTCATCTGACGCGGGACATATATGCAGCATCATAAAAAAATAATCATCTGTATCACTTGAGCAACCCTCGGTTTCATTTCTGCCCTATCGCTCCATATACCTTTTCATCCTCTGTATATTATAAGGACAAAATCCATACGTCGCTCTGGTCTGCTATTAATTATTAATGAAAACAGTCTCGACTGTGAATGTCCACTCAACAGTGAACAGAAAAATCTTCATCTATGTTCTGATGAGCTGCAATGCAGGGATATTCTTTCTGCTCTTACATAAAGCAATACCAATTTGCATACGCTGACTGAAAGAATATCCACTTTAATCAACATTCAAATAATAATAATAACAATAATAATAATAAC
>JAUEJJ010000044.1:5478294-5493680 GCA_032164275.1 Synergus coniferae | reverse complement strand
CAAATAAAAGTTTACTGTTACTTATTAAAAAAAAGTAACACATTGCTCGGAAAAACTGAGCTAAGGAAATTTGTGAATCGAGATACCATCATCGTGAAATCGAATTCAACCCTGAATTCTAATATTCCATTTTCCTACCATAATCAAGAAGCAAAACTCCCAAGATTCAGTAGAGCTTTACAATGAAACACTGTGCCTCATGTTACAACCCCTCAATTTGCAAAACCATTCAATATTTTGACGCCACACAGAATCTCAACACATGAATTGATCCTCACAACATTTCTTCTTCAGTCAGCACCCCGAATGGGATCCACAAAGTATATCACCTCAGAAACTTGTGGATTCACAGTAAATGGAAAAATGATTTTTTGAACTCGCGAATTAATTTTGACTGAAGAGTGAAAGTGAACTTTTGTTCCCTACAAGTCTACGTGTTCTAAGGTCGTCGGTTGATCAGCTGTGATCAGAAACAAGGGTGCGTGCGCATTATTTTATCGTGGGAGTAACATGGCGGAAGGTAGAAATGGGATTTCACTCGCCTCGTGGAAACCAACGACTGGAACTGCGGGCCTGCGGCCACTCTTAAAATTGTCAGATTACCAATGTACCCACCACCCTACCACTCCCATTGAGAGCATGCGCAGCCGGTTTCCAACCCCTCAGACACGCAACTCACCCCGTCGACTTTGATGGAGTTCCAGCATTGGATAAATCGTTTTTTTTTTCTTTCTGAAGATCAAGTTAGCTGTGATTGAAAAGTAAACGATGCAAAAGAACATTACAAAAGCGTTTGATCAAAAGTGTAAAATTTTTATTTCGAGAATTCAAATAAAAGGCCCAAGGACAAAGCAGCGAATTAAACAAAATTTTAGTGCAGATTGGCTGACTTTACTCTCCTGAACCGAATAAATTGCCTAATTGCACAAAGGGAAGCTTTAGAAGCGAAAAAAGTTAATTGTTGCGCGTTTATGTGAAGATCGATTGCATGTCTGCTAAAGCTGGTAAAAACATAAATAATTTCTATAGAATCGGGTAGACGTATTGAAGTAATTGTACAATTATCCTGGACTTATGTAGGGCAGAATTTTGAAATAGCTTTCAATTTCATTAAAAGAAGAAATGTAATATTAGATGTAATTAAATTTAAGAGAGCTTTAATGATCATCAAAAAAACAGGTGAACTCAAAATTCTGACCAGTAGTGTGTTTACTATTAAAAAAGGTGAAAAGATGATTTTTTTTGTAACGTTTTTCCGAAGAAATGTACGAAATAATATTTTCTTATTAAAGAAGTTAAAGGAAACCTTCTGACGGTATTGAAAGCATACCTAGATTCACACTGACTAGATTGATAAAATTGCCAATTGATTTTAATAATCGTAAACGTATTATAGCACAGAATACTGTGAAGTTTAATGGCTGGAAATTGCAAGTAAGGTCAGGGATACTCTTACAATTTATTAGTCGTGAACTTTATGATACACAATATCATTTTAATTTTGATATCAAGGATTATATAAGTTATATAAAAAGAAAAATAAGCTATCGGTAATTTTCTTTTTAAATTAATTTTCGAATTATCACTAAGAAAAATTATATTAATATTTAATATTCGGCAATATTCTGGAATATCGAGAAATATGAGGAAATATTTGGAAATATTCCCAAGTATTTCCATCCCAATTTACATAGTAACTTTTATAAAAATATTTCGCATTGTTTCTTGCATTAAGAAAATTTTTATGCTACAACATGTCTCTTTTATGTTCCATATTCGTCAGTCTTTTTAAGTTGAAAAAAAAATCCCTGTTTTGAACACATGTACGCAACTTAAAATAAACTTTGTATTATATAATACATTAAAATCGTTATCAGTAATGCTTCAAAGTTTACAGTAATATCTGATAATTCAAAATATTTAATTGAATTTAAAAAATTGCTGATTGAATAATTTATAAATGGAAACTTATTTACTTACTCGTTTTATTGCTGTGAGCTTGAAGATGTGCAGTGATAACGTCACATTGCTTGTCACGCTTGGCTGTAAGATAATCCCGACGTCGCAGCTGACGAATTAAAAGCCCACCTGCATGGCTAACGTGTTCTTTTAAAGTTTCAAGTACCACGCAAAGCTCTTCTTCACCTACGAATACAGAATTATTTTTTGAATATTAAAATTGAAATTATTGAAAATAACATTCAGAAAGCAGACCTTTTATTCAATTTATTGTAAAATCTTATTAAATGGCAGAATTATACAAAACTTCAAAATGATTGTGTTTTGAAAAAGTGACCACTTTGAGAAACGAAAGTGAGATCCATAATAACTATTATGAAAATATATTTTGTAATTCCTTTTAATGAATTTTAATACATAATTATTTGTTATTATTAATATTATCAATTATTCATTTAAATAAACCAGACTCTTTGCCAGTAGCTGACGAAGCATAAATGAAACTAGCTAGTCACATGACCTCAATGACTTGAAGAGAAAAGGTCCTTAGCCTGTTTTCAAGCGCTACCCTTTCAAGGTAGAAGAAGCACTTGCTTTATCTCTCTACATCAAACCACTTCAATTCGTCTCGCAATTTTGACAAAGAGTCTGGATGGAAGATTTTCGAATTCAAATTTATTATCAACATCTATACCTATAGATGTGTATATTAAATTATATTCACTGATAACACTCATCTCGCATCCCTCACACCCAACCTTATAATTTTCCTTCTAAATTTTAAGAAACTTTTTCAAGAGTTCTTCTTTTATTAAAATACTCCTTTGAAATAGACCCGTAATTAGAGAGAGAATAAAAAATGTATAATTAGCGAACTTTCAAAAACATTTCAAATCTGAGAAACTTTCTTTCTTGAAAGGCTTTTTTTAAAAGTAATCTTAAGAAAACTCTGGAAAAAGTATACATTAAAAGAAAGTTTGGGATTATATAATATAATATAAATAATAAATAATTTATTAATTATTCGTATTATTTCTATTGTAAGACGGATTTACGGATAATATCACATGTTTTTATAAGAAATTTCTTCAAGGACGTGAAAAGGTGAATTTTTTAAAATTAAATGAGATTAACATTTTTTTTTAAGTTTGCAAGAATTTTAAGAGATTTGAAATGATTTTCAAGAACTTGGAGAGATTTTGACAGATTTTAAGTGATTGTAAAGAATTTCAAGCGATTTCAATCGATTTTCAGAGATTTCGAAAAGATTTTAAAGGATTTAAAAAGGCGCCGTAAGATTTTAAGACATTTTTTATGATTTTAAAGAATTCAGAAGAACTCAAGTTAGCACTGCGTTACATATGTAATTATGCATAAGCATGATTAACCTCTCAGACAATACAGAAAAGAACATTATTTCTTATCCAGTTACCAGCCAAAGACACGTTTCAAAAAAATTTTTAAATGAATTTTATACATATTTTTCAAGCTTAAATTAATTATTGAATTATTATTTTTTGGCTAGAATTAATTATGAATACCGCTGTAATATCCTTGATTATGTTTGATTCCATTGAATCATTATTGAAGTATTATGATTCTTCGACATTTTATTAACAAGGCACTTTTTCAAGACCTATGATTCACTACCATTTCCATTTATAAAAAGTGTCTAAAATAAGTTTAGAAACATTATTTATGTATTTCGAGAGCATATTTACTTAGCCTAACAATTTTTATATCAATATCTATAACAAAAACTTCTTTAAAAAATATTCATCAAAATCGATTTTTTGAAATTTGTAAAGTGGATTTTCTTACTTTTGAGTGAAAGGCGAGTTTTCTGTAAATTATATGGCCGAGGGTTCGTTCTGGAAGAATTGGTTGAATCACTATCAGATCTCCCCCGATCACTGCTTGGAATTCCATAAATATCCGAAAGAAGTTGATCTACTAAAGTTGATACTGCCTCCTCTTGTTTCTTCGATTCTATGTATTTTAAAGGTTCCGGATATATCTGAAAAAATTTTTACATAGTTACCCGGCTCTGCTAAACTGGTACCAAGGGCTATTTACATATATGTTAAAATAACCATAATCATTTTTCCTACTTAACTCTGCATTACCTGCTTTTTGTGTGAGCTTTTAGGTCAACTGTAGTTGCTCTTGGCTATAATTTTCCACGCAAAAAACTTTATAACGCGTTAAAAAATCCTTTGTACAAAAATGTGATACAAAAACCCTAATAAGGTTTAATTACTTTCATAAATATTATATGAATAGACTTGAAATTAAACGCTTTAATGCTTGAGTTAAATTTAAAAGCATAAAATCCAAATCTTTCTGGGTGGAAATTATACAAAAACTTAAACAATTCAAATATAAAGGTAATTTTTAAAAATTGACATTCAAAATTATAAATAAGTGTCATAGGTTTCCAATTGTTTTTCTTCAAAAAACTATTCTTATTTTGAAAATATATAATTGTTCTAAGAATTGATATTTTAAAATAATGAATTATACTGCAAAATGAAGTTTTGAAGGTGAATTAAATACTTCATAATTTATTGAGATAGAAAAATGAAGCTTTTTCCACTCCATATTTTCAGCAACATACATGAAACGTTTTTAATGCTGCTATTTCAAATTCACACACCATTTGCTCGACCTTAATGGTCTCTTCGACACGTTTTACCCTCCGACTGTAATGTTTTTCTCGTAAAAAAATTGCAAAAGAACCATAAAATTCCATATCTTTGAGTTCGTACAAAAACTTTATTCAAAACTTCAGCGTATAAAGTCTCTTCGGAAAACTAATACTCTATCCCATATACAATATTGATATATGAGAAAATGTTAATGATCCAAAATGAGGTGATTAATTTTCATAAATTCCTCACCTTTTGTTTCTTCACTTCCTCAATTTTTAAATCTTCATAAAGTTCTTCCACGACTTCATCCCCGACAGACTTCGATCTTTGATTTTTTTTCTTAATCGATCCTTTAAGATGATCAGCAGTACTTCTTCGTCGAATCACAGGTCTGCTATTCATTTTCATAAAATCCGGACTCTGCAGTGTCTTCCTCAGTAAATTAAATTGATTTGCCTTGGTAACAGGTGAAAAATAATTCTCGTAACATTGAGAATTTTGGGTCTGTTGAGTGACGAAGAAATCGCCAAAAACGCGTTCACTTTCCACAGAAACACATTTAACTCTGTAAGTAATTTCCGAATTTTTTCCCAAAGGCATAATTCTACACTTCATTTTCGATCAAATAAATAATTCTTTATTCTTTATTCTCTATTCAAATTGATAATTAAAACAGGTCTACTCGACTCATCTGGAATGCACTTTTCATCTTCGCTGAAGAAATTTTACGCTGGTGAAAAACCAAGTGTCTCACAGAAGTGGGCAATCAACTATTCAACACACGTAATTTCACTTAACTATACTCAACTATACTTATATTCAAGTTTTTACACTGCAGTCCAACATCCTTTATTCTGAACCAAGAAAACTATAATATGAATAATTTTCAATTTATTCCTATTATCAAGCTGAAAAGGATTGAATACTTTATTTTCTAATTTTAGACTATTGTTTAGTATACGTTTTTTTATTATTAATTTTCTGTTTTAGAGGAAAATTATTTAAGACAGAAAGGGGTTAGCATAAACCTTTCTTCGTTAATTAATAAATTATTTCATTTGAGCGATCATTCTTTATCAGGTAAATGATTTATTTTGCCACCGTTGAACTTTAACAGTGATTCTAAAATTGAATTAGTTAATAATTGCTATTTAAAACACTTTACAAGAAACTATGATAAAATTATTTATTGTCATATTGACCTCGCGATTACACTGCAACGAAGTTAGCAATTCATTTCAATCTGAAATTTTTTAATTTAAGAGATGAGATTTATTTACACTAATTTTGAATCATTTTTTATCATTCTCAGTGTAGGCAAAGTATCTATAATAAATATTGTAAAAATATTTACTAAGCTTATCATATTTTTATAAATTTCGTTCAAAGTAAAAATAAATGTAAACTAATTGGCAAGAATTTATCGATGATTGAAATCACTATTATACGATAATCCCTCAATTAGCAAAGCCGATTATACAGTATAACAACGTAACAACATTGGTGGTTTTCGATCACAGCACCAGATCGTTAATTGAAGTTGCGGAACGAGACCTTAATTACTGTAGAGTAATCATCTTCTGAAGCTAGATTAAAGTCTAGTGCTGAAGGAAACCCTTTCCCCTACATTAAATTTAACTCATGATGAATACCACGGACAAGGTCACCCTATCACTATCTTTCCCTCTCCACCCACTCGACAATATAATTTACAGTTAATTAATGTGATTCGTATTATCTAACATGCTTGTCAGCTCAACAAAAATAGAAACGATCACTGTTGACACATTATTTTACATTGACAGTTGTATTAAACTATTTACCTATCACCTTTAAATTTTTCAAGGTAACTTTTATATATGTATATAATTGTACTTTTTTAAAAATAAAATAAACTAAAATTCCCAATCATATCCAAAAATTTTCACGACCCTGCAGTTTGCTCAATTATTAAAGCTTTGAATTGAAAATTGCATAATTTTGAACGTTTGAATTTTAAAATCTTCAATTTCAAGTGCTTTTGAATTTTCTAACATTTCAAACTACTGTTTTACAAATTGCACAATTTTAAATAACAATAAAAAACGTAGTAATTTTTAAGCATTTTAAACCGAAGAATTTCATGTGACATTTAAAGGAATTTTAGAATTTTTTCTACTGAACATTTAAAAAAATATCTAATCAAACGGTTTCCGGTTCCATTGTTTACATTTGAATACTAATTGAATATATGTTGTTCAATCAAATATTCAGAAAATGTAGAGAAAAATCCTTTTCCAGCTTCAGTTTAAAATCATAACACTCTTATTATTTTTTTAAATTACTGCTAATTTTTTTGTATACGTATTTCATATTATAATATATTTAATTTATGAGGTAATTTAATGTTTAATTTAATGTTTAATTTAATTTACGAATTATTCTACTGGGACTCCGACACTTGGTTAATATTTTCGCAAATGAATAAATAGTTTGCTAACACCGTACACAGTAATGAATTTCTTCTTCGTCAAGGCAACACATGCTTTATCAGACGAACAACAAGTCCCTCGCGGTCGCAGACCACAACTGGAACTGCGCCGGTGATAATAACACATTTTATTAAGCCCGAACCTACGTTTCACACTAAGAAGACAACATACTTGAGGGTATTAGATCTAAGTCCCAAACTAAAAATTGAAATTCTTCATATTACTTAACTTACTTAAAAAATATAATAACTAAATATTTTTTATTTAAATAGAAGTAGGCGTATAGAGTGAAAAATATATTATTTTAATATTTTTTATGTAAAATGCAACTATTCAATTTTGGGGGCAGAACATGAATCCAAAATTTTTAAATAAATTATTATTTTTTTTTTTTTACAAATCCACATAAAATTTTTAAACGATAAGTGTTTTCAATATTTTTCGTTTTTATAAAGTATAAATGCAGTAATAAATTGTGAATTGTTTCTAACAAACCACTTATCGATAATACCACTTATAGATATAATCTAAACACGTTTGTTACGTATTGTTTTTCTTTGTGTGAATTTTTTTCAACTTTTTCTTTTCAAGATTATTAATAAATATATTATCTGTATTTTATATAAATAATTTAGAATCTTAACTATTCTTGGGATTATTATTCACTAGCAAATTTGGTTTTGTTATAACAAAAAAAATTTCAAGTTCGCTTTGTTTGCAAAGCGAGTTTTATTAGCTCGTTGACCTCATTTAAGATAGTGAAGGTAACCCGTATCTTACTGCACACTATTACAAGAAAATACTTGTAAACTCAAACTATATCGCTGACTAAAAACTGTAAAGAACAGTTTTATTTACCTATTAAAACACTTGCAAAAAATACTTTAAACTTATTGGAATATCTAAATATTTCTAACCTTTCTAACTTTTTGTCTAGAATCTAAATAAGGAAATAAAATTTATAAATACTGTATTTAACGACTGAGAGTTTAGTTTATTGTTATTCTTTCTGACTATACACTTTTAAAAGATTTGAGAAGGAAATTTTTACCATGTTAACATGTAGTAAAATAAATTTTTTTAATTCAATCATCTTTAGCAGTGCCATTTTAAGTGCCGAATATCAACCTCTCAATTATCTTTCTTAGTTCTGACAATGAATATTGCAAATCAAGAAATTAAAAAAAATATATAACTTATTATCAAAAATTAACTTCGACAAGATTTAATTCCAACATCATATCACTTAGAAAACACAGGTAATTAATTATTACCCTTTAAAATCTCATTTCTATCACAAAATATAAAACTTTCTTCAACAAAATCTTTCACCTTGAATTAATCGGCAATTCTCAACTCGTGTTATGTTTTAATCAGTGGTGAAAACTATGGTCATGTCGAAACAATTATTTCTATCATAAATATCGTAAAAGCATACGATTTTTTTAAACATTTCTCGTAAAATTATAACATCAGTAACAACATTTTGGACTTTGTACAAAATAAGCCTTGCGCCTCATAAATCCTAAAGAAGAGATTCAAGACTGTACAGGGTTAGAAATACACTGACCTGACCACTGTTCTTCCACGCATTGGATAAATTTTATCACGTTTCCATTTATCTAATATAAATTTTTGCCACGTGAAGTGACGATACACCAAACAAAAGAGGACGGACTTGAGCGAAAATCGCTATCATGTGAGCTCTGTGTATTCGGTAAATCCGTGATTCGGTGGCCCCAAGAGAAGAATGCCGACACTTTGATCCTTCGAGGCTGTTACAATATCTGCTTCTTTATTAAGGAATGTGTATAATTATCTTTTTAAAAGATTTGTTGTAAATATTGAAGCTTTATCCATATACTAAAAGTGAAATATTTTGATAAAAGGATACATTCATCATATGGAGAAACATCGACGTCTTGAATGTCTCCTTTATGACGATAAACCTCACCGAGATATTCATGATGATCAGGATATCTTCTGTACCGTCTCAGAATTCCTCCATCACAGACAGAGTAAAGTGTGCTTCCATTGGAAGTATATCTCAGTTTCCAAACTGGAGATTCTTTTTGTTCTTTAAGATGTTCCTGAATTCCAGTATCCGGCACGTAAGCCGAGATCAAATCTCCGCCGCTCATGATCAAACCTACCAATTGAAACATTTTCTTACATTCCTTAAGACGGAATACAAATATTACTCAATTAATCAATAATTAGAATAGTTGTAATCGGTATTTTCGTGACACGAGTATTTTGTATTTATTGCAACAGAGTCTTACTGTAAAATCCATCTTCGGAGCTTCTAGAAAAGGGTTCAGGAGTAACGCAAACTGTATTAACAGTGTGTCCAGTTTGGAAAGCGTGTAGAACCCGACCATCAGGTGAAGATACTTTACATGTCCCATCAGATCCTCCTGTGAGAATCGAATTCTGCCATGGCCAGGTTGAAGGTAAGAAACAGATGTCTCTTATAACGGATCCATGCAACTAAACGAAATCAGGTTCAGTGATTATGACTACAATAAAACAAATATTGCGTTACTCAAAGACGTCTGGAGTTTCATTTCAGATGCTAAATTAAAAGCAAAACTTGGTTGAATTTTGAAGATGTAAACGAATTTTTAAGAATTAGGAACTGCTAATTCAGTAA
Source organism: Synergus coniferae (assembly GCA_032164275.1). Lineage (NCBI taxonomy): Eukaryota > Metazoa > Arthropoda > Insecta > Hymenoptera > Cynipidae > Synergus > Synergus coniferae. Next base: position 5,483,946 of record JAUEJJ010000044.1, on the reverse strand, counting down.
GTCATTCCTTAGGAACATCACAATCAATAAATACAGTTATTATATTGGCAAACATTTTCTACAAACGCCCATAAATTAAAATAGTACTTAAAATGGTATAAATTTCTTTTCGAATTATCGTTTTATCGAACAAAAAGAGGAATGAAACTCACGTCATAGACGAAATCTAAAGGCAGAGGCATTCGAAGATCCACAAGAGTAAGACCTTTTCCATTGACTGTGACAGAAATTGCTAAATTTGGCCCCGTAGGATCTGTCGCTAGTCCAGTTCGGTTTCCATTACCACTGAATGCGCAATTATCATAAGCCAAAAGTTGTTCTCCTCTCTCAACATCCACAACCACTAATCTCCTCGCATTAGTAGCTGCTAAAACCTAAAATAATCAACGATAAGTTTGATAAATATAAATTCTAATCTAAACTGAAAATCATAATACCAAATTCTATACTTGTAAATTAAACTTCTCTTTATATTATTAAACAAGACCCGCTTAATTCAGAATGATGCAACGAAAGGAAATATAATTATAAATGCAATTTTAAAGATTACATTATTTTGAACTACGTATAATGTATGTTTTGACTAAATGATGGATTTAAGACATGGGCATACCCTTGAACCATCTGAGGTGAATCTGACAGCATTGACATTTTGTGCTTGCGTCATTGTTGTTATTTGATAACACATGAGTAATTCCATGCGAAGAGCAGAATAGAGATTAACTTTGCCATCGTAACCTCCAGAACAAAATAAATACCGGTCCTACAACAATAAAAATTTTATATAAATTCCTTTAATCAATTAAAGCATCGTTCATTAAAATTTATAAACTGGGTACTAAAAGACTGTCTTTTCTGACATAGACTTAGGTTTTAAAATTATTCTAGATACGTAAGAGAGGAAGGTGAAGCAATTTCATTATTTTCTATGAAATAATTGCAATAACAAAAAAGTATAGTGACATAATACCCGTGGACTAAATGCAACGCCTCTCACTCTTCCCTGGTGAAATTTTAGAAACTTTGGAGTGCCTTCTTGTTGCATTTTGAAGAACAGTTAAAATATTTTCACCTCTCAATTTCTCGATTACACCAAATTACACGCACATCTAACCTTTTAACTCGATAAACACATTCTGTGATCTGACAATTCCACACGATCATGATTGTGGTGTTTCATTCTTGCGAATTTCACCTTTTTTCACGTAGGTACACGAATCCAATTCCATTTTATGTAAAAAGAAACAGGAGTGTTTATATTTTTAGGTGGAAATCATATCTGGTGTCAACAATGGAAGGTTCATTACAGTTCATTACAAAATAAATGTTTTTTTTCTGTTCTTCGAAAATGTGAAGTATTTCCATTTCCCCCACCTTGCTAACCTAGTTGGTACATAATACAACCGATACAACCTAACCATGATCAACCTAACCCCTCACCAACTTACATCAGCTGACATCAGACGCATCAGACCAAAGATTCAGAATTATTATTAATAATAAATCTTATTCAAATATGATTTACTTATCATTTATAAATCACAATCAAATATAATTCAGCATTAATGAATGTAAAAATAGTTAGCTTTAGCTGGCTACACCTAGTAGTTAAATCAAAGTAATTGTTAAATAAATTATAAATACCTAGGTAGCTAACCCATGCTAACCTCCTAAAGTTGGCTGCCTGCGCGCGCAGCGCGTATTGGCTTCCCGCTAGAGAAATTTTATCATTGGCTGTAATCTCGCACGCAATTCAAAATCGAATTAAATTAGATTCGATTTTCAACCGCGCGCCAAATTTTGACCAATGGCAGCATTTCTCCATTAGGTAGCCAACGTGTGCTGCGTGCGCATCCAACTAGCGAGTTTCCTTTCCTCATTCCTTGTTTCTTTTTCACGGCCGTCTTTGAGCGAACAAGGTGCGTGTTTTCAAGAAAGTGATTTTTTAATATATTTTCTAACTTTTAACCACTAAAACGCTTCCTATAAAAATATTTAGGGTTATTCCTTTTTCCGGAAAATTCTCTTCATTTTTTTGGATGTATTATTATGCAGTGGATGAGATTCGATTTCCAAGGAGAATCTTGTCAAGTGCTTCTCTCACGTTTCAATACTATTCTTTTAAAAGTGATATTTCCAGTACTTTACTTGTCGGAAGGCAATTTTGATTCAAAATTAGTGTTCAGAAAACTGTAATTAGTATAATTATTTTTAATCCGATCAAAATTAAAACTGTTGCAGTCGTAAACATATTCCTAACCTATAAAAGTGAATTCTAACCTGTCAAATAATGCCTTTCGGCAAAATGGTGCAGACCAATTGCTGTTTTTGACTTTTTAATAATATTTATAGCATCGAAATTAGTCAATATGTGATTTACAAATTCATCTAATTACATTTTGGCTAGAGAATGTATTTGTTCATAATTATGACTTCAATTTTGTTTAGTGGGACACATTTAGTAGAAAAGAAACAGTTTATTACGTTTTGATTACAATTATAATGATAATTTATGATAGTGGAAGTTGTTTTATGTACAGTGATTTTTACTCTAAAATTGATTTACTTATTTAAAAAGATTTTATTCTGTATTTTAAAACCTTGATTCTCTTTTGTACTATTTACTGACGAATTTCATAAAGGTCGGATATGAAAAATGTTATTAGTCAGATAGATTGTTTTCTAAACTGTTTTAAATTTGATTTCAGATGTTCACCTCACATGCCAAAATTATTAAGAGCGGCGGCGCCGAGCCGGACGCATGTGAAGCCAATGTCTCGCAGGCTCTTCTCGAATTGGAGATGAACAGTGATTTGAAGTCTCAACTTCGTGAACTCCATATCACAAAAGCCAGAGAAATCGAGGCCAACAACAAGAAAGTAAGCAGCTTTTTATCTTTGCGTTAATCAAAATAGATTTCAAAAATATTCTAAACGGGATAAGATTCTGTTCAATTAGTAGAAGCTTGTACATTTACTTCAAAATTAAATATTGAAATGATAAGTATTTTAAATATTAATTTTTTTTTATATTTTTGCAGTCGATCATTATATATGTACCGATGCCGAAACTCCAGGCTTTCCACAAAATCCAGACGCGTTTAGTACGTGAATTGGAAAAGAAGTTTTCCGGAAAACACGTCATGTTTGTTGGCGACAGGAAAATCTTACCCAAGCCCACGAGGAAAACCAGGACAAAGAACAAGCAGAAGAGACCAAGAAGGTGAGATTTCTATCAGCTTTTCGTTTAATTAAATTAACATATAACAATACTGAAGAAATTCAAATATAGAGATTTCTGTATTGTTTGCCAACGGTTTTTAATTGTATATTGATTTTTTTCATTTTATTACAGCCGTACTCTCACTGCTGTGTACGACGCTCTACTTGAAGACCTCGTTTACCCCGTCGAAATTGTAGGAAAACGCATTCGAGTGAAATTGGACGGTTCCCAGCTTACCAAGGTGCATCTTGATAAAAATGAGCAAACCAACATTGAGCACAAGGTATGTTTGGAATTTTATCCAAAAAAAAATTATCTGTCGTATTTGTCTTTGGGAACTGTAGAAAAAAATAATAATGTACTGTAGTTTTGAACTTTCAAATCAACAAAATATGTTTTCTAAACTTAAGTTTGTCTATAATTATTGTTTGAGCCATATAAGTAAATATAAATATTGCAGGTTTCTTTTTATCAACACATACATTTCCTTGAAAATAATTTTTAAAAAAATAATCTTTTAATAATCTAAAGAAAATCTATATTGTCATTATTTTGATTTTTAACACTTTTATCAACTCTTTTTACAGGTTGACACCTTCGCATCTGTCTACAAAAAGCTAACTGGACGTGATGTCACATTCGAATTTCCTGAATCGTATGTATAAATCATGTTTCAGTAAGAATAAACAAACTTTATTTGTAAAACATTTGTACAAATCGTTTCATTAAATATTCTACCTCCTTAAAATTTGTTTTGTCCTTTAGATTTCTAATATGCGCTTGTAAAAGCGTTTCATTGCTTTTTTGATATCTTGTTTGTTTCCACTTGATATTTGGTATTTTGTTTAGAAAAAAAATATATTTTTAGATAAATAAAATATTCCAGAATAATTTTTAACTCTACACATTTTCTTACTTTCAAGAAATACTAGATTTTACTTTGAAGGCTGAAAACTCATTATGGAGTTTTATTTTTCAATTTACTAGACGTTGTAATTCGAAATATCGATTTTCTTAAAGAGGATTTCTTCAATCGCAATTGGTTTAACCATAAATTTAAGTCAGTTAATTTGACTATAAAGCTTTTGTGTCTTTGAACATAAAAGCAGAGCCTTTTATGTGTTGGTATATTTCTATACTATTTCAAACTTTGTGTGTAATGCAAGAAATAGGAATTAAATATTTTCCTTTTTTTTTTTAGAAAGAGCTTTCAAACGTGATCATTTATATATTCTATGAATTTTAGCTTTTCTATCATTCATTAAACTCTGTCAATTTTTTTGGCTTGATGATTGTTTCATCAATAACAGACATTTTCCTCTAAAAACGAGAATGTAATATTATTTACACCAACAATTTAAATAATTAGTAAATTTGAACAATTTTTTATTATTTTTGTAAAATGCCTGTGGCACTCAAATAACTTGATATGTCTCTGTTTAAAGTTTAAAGAAGAAAAGAAATTTTAAAAATATCTGTTCAATAGAATAAAAATAAATTATGAATTATAAATTATTGTTTTATGAAAACAACAAATCTGTTATTCTCGTATTTTAGCCTAATTTTGATCTTAACTAATTTATCTATTTTTGTTTTTATTTGCCTTGAAAGCGAAACATTATCTGTTAATTGGACAATATTTTGATTTCGGCAGTTTCGCGAAATTCATTATGAGAAGATCAGTTGAGTTTACAAATTCTAAATTACAATAACGAATTTAGTTTGGAAAAAGATTCTATTCCGTGCGATTGATGTTGAATTACCTGCTATTTAACAAGCAATATTTCGGGATTTTCTTCTATAAATCGTTTCCGTAATTCCTTTTCATAAGTTTTCTTAAATACATAATTATCAATGCTGCGAAACAAGTAAAAAATCGAATCGTTAATCGACATTAAAAAGTTGAGGTTAGTTTTCCATTTCCTTTGTCGTGGCTACTGGCTACTATGACTCTGTTTCCAATTTCATTTTAAATAGTTGATTTATTTATGTTATCAATTCTCATATTTCACCGTAATTTTGATCTTCACTAATTTATTTATGTTTGTTTTTATTTGCCTTGAAAGCGAAACGTTATCTATTAATTGGACAATGTTTTGACATTGGCAGTTCCGCGAAATGCATTATGGGAGGTCAGTTGACTGCAAATTCTAAACGTTCTAAACGTTCTAAATGACAATAACGAATTTATTGTTAATTCGGCAAAAGATTGCGTTCCGTGGGGTTGATGTTAAATTACCTGCTATTTAATAAGCGATCTTTTCGGATTTTCTTTTATAAATCGTTTCCGTAATAACTTTTCATTCGTTTTCTTAAATACCATACATAGTTAATAATTCTACGTTATGTACAAATAAAAAATCGAATCGTCGATCGATATCAAAAAGTTGAGGTTAGTTTTCCATTTTCTTTTGTCGTGACCGTTATGAC
>JAUEJJ010000044.1:5456987-5469345 GCA_032164275.1 Synergus coniferae | reverse complement strand
AAATATTCACGTTATATTATACGATAGTGAATTTAATAGCTAAATAATCTGGAAAAATGAAGTGCTAAATATTTTAAAACGTGCTAAAAGGCGGAAATCCAGAAACTAGTAATATTGAAGATACCTTCATGTAGCAGAAGTTTTTACAATTTGCGATCGCGTGACAAAGAAAGGTAGGTGCTAGTTGTAAAAAGAATGCAAAAGACTGGCAGTTTATTTGCAGTGAACTTAATCAAGACTAGTTCGTAGAATCCACAATAGTTTATTTTCAATGAGGCAATTTTCCAATACGAAAAATTTTTGTTGTATTTTTTTACAATCGATACTTTAGAGTTTTACTTTTAATTATCGATTTTCCTTAAGCTGTAATTTTCTCAATGTTTCTGCTTTTTGAAAGTTAATTTGCACAATTAAGGCAAATATGTATGAAGTTTTCCGGAGAAAGTAAAGTAAGCTCAATTACACCCAGTTTATCACGTATTGTAATTAATTTGGGTTTCCCTCGCAGGTTTTTTATTTTAATCCTACGTAAATAGAAATAGTAATCGTTAGGAATCGTTTTCCTTGTTACATCTGCATTAAATTTTGATTATTTGAACTTGTAAATTTAAATATTTTGTTAAACCTTTTTAAGAAATTCAAATTGGTATATAGTGGAATATCTATATGCAAAATTTCATAAATTTATCTGTACGCGTTCTTGAAATATTGCAGGATCGTCAAAAGCGTGACATACATACATACACATACACACATCCGGACAATTTTTCAGGACATCATATTAGACATATTCCCCATGAAATATGCTTAAAAAACCTTTTTTTATAAAACTGAATTTGTCACCACTACAAAGCTTCCTCTATGAGGAAGCAAAAAAGAGTAACATGTTTTGCAGACTTTCGCTGGCTGCAGATCTAGCTTACCCAATTTTTAATATTCCCTCTTAAAAAAAATGAGCTCGGTAGAAGTGGAGATATATCACTAGTAGATTTCGTCAGGATTATTCGCTCATCATATAGGTATACATATATTCTTTCTCCTTTAGGTGGATTTTCATATTTTTGCTATAATATAACCACAGGCTTTGTCCGAAATCATTGGCAAAGCCAATATTTAAATTGGAACGGAACCGAGTGAACTAACGAACATGGCGGATAGGCGAATTAAACTTGAGGGAATTCCCCATTCCTCTTATTCCACTCTGTGGGAAAAATGAGGGAGTTGACAGAATCGAAGCTTTCAATTACCATGATCAGAGGTTGTGCTTGACATACATATATAAAAGGCAGACAATTATGTTATTCCTTTATGTGTGAAACCTGCGTACTTTCATAGGTACAATGTACTTACACTTTGTAGAGTTTGCAAGTCAAATTGCCAAACCTAGCTTTGCAGGCCCCCGGTGCAAACTAATTGTCGATTCAGGCCATGTCACGCCGTAGTAGAATACAAGGCTTTCGCAAGTTGCATCCCTCTGCGTAATTCACATAATTGGTGGTATGCTGTCACATGCGGAGGAGAAGCCCATTGTAATAGCTATCGTCATCGAAAATGTAATTGCCACTATCATAGCCTTTAACCAGCAACTTTCAGAAGTTAAGTTATTTTGAAGAGCCATAATGCCTATTAGTTTGGTACAAGGGCTTTTTTGTTGAGTTTTTCATCATTAGAGTAATATAAGTCACCGCTTTTAAAGCGCTCGCCTATATAAAGGACTACAAATTACGCAATTTCTGAACTTAATTGAAACTTTAATTTCCAGCACGATTGATGATTGATTTTTCATTTATAAATGAAAATCTGATCCCTTTTTTCTAAAAGAAATTTTTCTTCCATTTTTCTTCTTCTTTCATTAATTTTTCTTGAAAAATCTGTCAATCTCTTATTTCTCTCATACAAATATACACAAAACCTCTATTTGTAGCACAGGGTTTTTCTTCTGATAAATATATACCTATAATAATTCGAAAAATTAAAATAAATGTACAAATTCTGAAATAATTGTATGCAGCTTTATATTTAATTGTATAGTTATTATTTAATTATACCATCTTTTATTTCATAAATTTTATACTGTTTCAGGTGAATCACTTCCGCTGAAAGCCATGTGAGCTTTTATCACGCGTCCAACTCGGTGATCCCACTACCACACCATCACCTCAAATGCTGAAGATTATAATTTCGCCGGACGCCTGAATCATCTGTAAGTTCTTAACCACAAATTCTCTCATTTAATAATTGCAATGAAAATGTGTTTCAACTTCATAATTATTTTAAAATAATTATTCTCTGATCATTCATAATTAAATTTAATTAAATAAAATAATTAAATTAAATAAAACCACGTGGCTCGAAATTCGTGACCCCCCCTCCCTCATATAGTTTACTGTTGCCTTTTACTAAATCCTCCCTCCCCTAAAAAAACCATGTGGTTTATGCAAACTCCCTGGATTGTGTAAAAATTCAAGTGGGGATTTAATCTCGAATTTAAATTAGAACTCGAACCCGACTGGTTGGGAAAAATTCCCCGAACTAAGATTTCAATTTTCTTACGAATTTTATTGGCTTAGCAACAGTTGCTTTTGTATATGTAAATAACTAAAACTTCCATTCTTTTAGAAATTAATTGCTCGATATCTTCCAGCAATGACACCTTGACATTTTTTGATTCTCAAAGACAAAGGTTCTTGAGTCCCTTTATTTTTGATCATAAATCATTGTTAATCCCTGGGTAATTTTTAATTACAAGGAGGTTAAAGTAGAACTAAGACTTCACCTTACCTTAAATTGGAAATTCAACCTCTGCGCAACACGTTGACTAAATTGTATTCCAAATCCGTCCACCGTTCTTTGTCCCCGGTATCAGAGTCTGGAAAAATAGTCCCATTTAAAATTTCAAAGCTCTGTGAAAAGCTCCTTTTCATCGCTGTTTAAACTCGTTTAACTTTATGCTTGAATTAATAAAATGTAATTAATATAATTATCATTAATAGAAGAATCTGGAACTTTTGTTTTGAATTTAGAATTATTAAAAAGTAATATCTAGGGGGATGCGGAAATTATTGAATATTCTATATGTTTCAGTATCGAGATTATGAATTACACACTTGTAAACCGACGATTTTCACTATTGAAGGATTGAATATATAATATTGAATATATAATAATATATAATATTGTTAGAATAATTTGTAATATTGAACATTACATTCAAATTATAAAGACCGCAATTCGATTTCACAATCACAGGATTCCATATTAATATTTAATATTAACATTCAATATTAATAATTCAATGAAATTTCAACTGTAATTTAGAATATAATAACATTCTGGTAATTTTAGCTGAAATAAGCTATATATCCGCGTACTACGCACATGAGCTAGTGTAAAATTTAATTCAATTAAAAAATCACCAATTTAAACTTTTAATTCGACACTAACTATTCTTTTACGGAATATTCTGTAAAAATAATCAATGCTAAAATTAAAAACATTTAATTCCATTTTATATTTTCTGCTCCCTTAATTTTTAAATCAACATTATTGTTTACTTCTAAGATTGCATGAATTCTTAACTGCTAATCCTCAGATTTGATAATGCTAATGCAGCTTACATAGTTTCATAATGCACCTTAACAGCTTTTTCGTGCAGATAAATTTACAGAATCCCCTCTAAGTTCTCTTTTATTAGACAAAAGGGATATATAGTTCGTAACAACACGCACAACATCTGTTTGTGTGTTAGCCACAAGAGCTTACAATTAAAGGGATAGAAGCCACACACCATACATCCTCTGAGAAAAATCGATTCCCCTTTTTTCTCCTAAACGTGTTCTTGGTTACACCATACGAAACGACGTCATCACATTTCTTATCTGAAATATCGGATACCAACTTCCTATCTGATTAGGTTTGGTTTCAGTTTTCCACTTTTTTCTTTTATCGCTTTGGCTATTCACTCGAAAAATGAAATTTCCGCAGGCGTTTCTTATTCACTTATGTAGGATGTTTTCAGATAGTCGATAAAAACCTATTTGATATACGATCCGAGTGTGCATTTAAAAAATGTTTGATCCTCAACAAAATAAGTCAACCAAAAAAAATCGCTTATAAAAAAGATTCACGTCAATGCAAATAATTGTGAAAATTTTTTCCATTCCTGAAAATCTTTTATATACTTTCAAACGTCTTAAAATCATTTCTCAAATCTGTGGACATCTGTTTGAAAGGCCTTGAAATCTTTTGCAATCCGTGACAAACTTAAATGTATCTTATTTGTGCTTTTATTAAAAGAAGATTTAAAATTTACAACTAACTAGTAGACGGCCAGGTTTACAATTAGTCTTTATTGCAATTGATGGTTAGAAAATCGTTTCAAAATTAAAGAATCTAAAAATGTATTCCTTATGAAGAGTGAATTTAAAATTTAAAGAAGATAAGGTGATGAAATAACCATCCCATCTCAGAGAATTAACATATAGAGAGTCGATATAAAGGACTTGGCGAGTGCGTGTTGAGTACTTCTATCGAAATCGAGTACTGAATCAGTTAATAATTCATTCCAGTTCTCTGCATCGAGAATTTAATAAATTTCACCCTGTCGAGTTCGTTTCAACTTTTTTCATAACTGTTAAAAATAGAGCACCGAGAGCGAGTTTAAAATTCCGTTGGAAATATTAATTGAAGGCAGAGTACATTAAATCCAACTCTTCGAAATCCATTTCTTCTACATGTGCGGAATTTTAAATTATTTCCATTCGTCTTTTATTCTAAGGTAAAAATCACTTGGAGAATAATGATTCAAACTAGCTGAATTTAGGAAGTTATTCTTTGAGTATATTTGAAAGATGAATTATTATTTGAGCGGTCGATAATATCGATTCGCCATAATAAAAACTACATCTTTGATAAGTGAATATAAAATCAATAAGTGATTTCTGAGTGATACGTTTGAAGTCAGAATCTTAGAGCCGAGGGTAAATGGATTCGCGCTCGAACATGTCATCTGTATGAACGATTATCGATAATCAAGTGGAAAATATAACGTTCAAGGTTGGAATATAAATAGCTACACCTTGTGTAAATTTATGTATTCATTTATTCAGGGTTAGAATCACGTAGAGATCCTCACAGGAGAAAAACATGCGGAGACACGAACGAACCCCTGCCTTGGGCCAATGAAACCCCAAATCCCACACTAACCTCGCTAAATTCATAAATGATACCCTTTCTCGCATTCTAAAAATATTTAAATACTCGTTCACTCCCTCAAGTTTAGTTTATAGACCTTGAGATCTAGACGAGTTTATTGCCTGCATAAAAAGATTTATGACATTTTAAATAGATCTTAAATAGTGAAAATGTCGCTGCAAATAATTAAATAGACTTGCGTATAAATTAAATCTGGAATTGCATTTGCATTTAGTTTAGATTTTTGATATTTCGTTCATTTCGCTTTTGAAATGAAAGTTTGTTTCTTGAACTAAGTAGAAGCTTTATAATTCCAACTTTATATATCGTGAAGTGTGAGCTTTCAAGGGATAAGAGAGAAGGGATTACACGAAAGAGGATTTATCTTCAACAGAAAATAAACTATTACCGAAAATAAAAATGCCGAATATTGCATTTTGTGTAATTTAAAATGATACTAACAATACAAAAATAATTACTTGGCAAGCTGTGATATCTCAATTTAATTTCCTTTTAAATGTCATAAATAACTATTACTGCTGTAATAATCGCTTGTCTATCCCACCCGATTTAATATTGTTTTTCTGTTTATTAGCGTTCAACTATACGCTCTTCTGCGGATTTGATGTTCTAGAATTATTTGCTTTAATTTCTACGTCAAATACAGGAGAGATATTTGAAACAACTTACTCCACAGTTCTCCAACTAAAATAATAGTTACTGTTGTAGATATAATGTAATGAAGCTGTTTTGAATTCGCAGCAAAATTTGACAGTTGCTTGAGCAGTTGCTACTCCACGGAAAGTGTTTGAAAATACTAATAACTTCAGTAATAATTGAACAATAATTATTAATTCAAAATGACAACAGTTCAAAGTTCATGCAAGTTACATTATACTTATTTCTGGAAAGATTATCACGATTCAGTTTGATTTGATAGATGGTTTGACATCGACATGTTCAACCAATGAAAGAGAGCCCATTTGATTGTTTCAATGCGACACCACCACAACCACAAAAGTGTTCCAATGAGAGAAAGTCGTCTTATATTTACAAAAGTGGCTTGGCTTTTCGCCAATAGGTATCGTCGTCTCCTTTCCCTTACATATCTCCTTTCCAATAATAATTGGAGATAACGGCCATACTACGCTGAAAGCACCAGTTCTCGTTGGATCACTGAAGTTAAGCAGCGTTGGGCGCGGTTAGTACTTGGATTGTTGACCACCAAGGAATACCGTGTACTATTGTCATTCCTTTATCTTACTTGATCATGGCTGAATTATGTAAAGCTTTAGAAGCAGGCACAAGCCAATGTACTAAACCTAATATATACTATGAATAATAAATTACATACACTCAGTCAGAAGGTGGCCGTCAACCATTTTTTTACAGTGTTGCGTTTACATTTACTTTTGATACGTCTAAAATTCCTCAGAAAATTAATTGCATATAGTTTCATAAATTTTTATCAAAAGAATTTGATAAAACCAGTTTCATAAAGGCGGTAGATCACAAATGTTGTTATATTATATTACATTTTGTAATAGAAGGACATATCATCCTCTTATCAAAGGGATAACTTTTTGAAACAAATTATGAGTAGGTTAATTCTTCTCTTTGTCATATTATACCAGCTATTAGTTTCCAAGTGGCTTTTTTCTTTTATTTTTTTCAATATTCTGTTTAATATTTTCTCGCTGTCAATTCTGAACCATAGATATTATTTTCACCTACAGCTAACGCTTTTCATAGTTCAATAAAACAACACAATAAAACCTTTGTGACACTAAATTTGCTAATAACGATGGCAAATTTTATTACTGTTGGAACATTCCCTTTGAACCTAGAGCGCATCAGCAGACACTGATATAGAAGTGCATATTTGCTATCGAATTGCAACTAGTTTTTGTTCCGTTGAAGGAAAGCTTTCTGCATTTCACTTGCCCTATAATTCTTTTTCCTCGAATTTTCAGTGTTCTTTGTGTCACGCTAGAGGTATTCACACACAGAGATATACATATATACATTACACACATATACATACATAGAGAGCTTATCTCGGGACATGTATTTGTCTAAAAGCATGGATTCTTATTTTACTAAAATAAATTATTTCAGGATTAAGAGAAAATGGAAGGCGTGACTTTAGCCATACTTATTCCGCCAATTTTCTTGATATAAATAAATAAATATTTTTGATTCATTTCTTAACGAGAGAGTTGGCGAAATAAGTATGGTTAAAGACACGCCTTCCATTTTTCCTAAAGTGCTAGAAGTACTTCCAAAATTAAAGCTTTCCGGATGACAAGTTACTTTTAGCATTAATATTTTCATCAACTAGCTGAATACATTTGCAATAATTCTTATTCAACTGCAGTCATGAAGTTGATATCTTGAATGATATATCCATAAATTACATAACAGTTTTTATGGGGAGAAGTGGAGACGAAAAATGTTACAATCCTTTACATGTAAAAGGCGGAGTATATCGACTATCGATTCTGTTATATAATTTTTATACAAATCCTAACAATGGGAAATGTTTGAAAAAATACTCTATAAGATAGAGAGGTGGAGGGGGCAAAAATAGGAGGAAAAGTGTTACGTAATTTATGGATAGTTCCTGAAATCGGAAGTTATACGAGATCTATAGGATAACATTTCGGTTGTTAGTTATCTCTTCAAATTATTTTCCTTTGAAAACCTCAAAGCTTGAAGCAATTTTGAATCTCAACTTTTAGAATAGCTTGCAGCTGTCTCGTCGCAATCTGTTTTATCTCCTCCGTGTCCTCAAATCTCTTTCCTTTCAAGGGTGATTTCAATTTCGGAGACAGTCAGATGTCACAAGAACTGTATTAGAACGTTATGCCATGTTTGATCAAAAATCCTGGATAAAATAAGACGAATGGACTGGTGTGTTATCGTCTTAAAGCAGGTAGTTTCAGAGTTCATTTTCTTCTCATTGCATCTTTTAATCTCCTTAGAACTCTTCGAAAATACTTCTTGTTATTCTGGCGCAAGTGATAACCTTTTTGGGGAAACTAGGGGCGGTAACAAATTGCCCACAGGTTCTCTATTTCTTTTTTTGTTCGACATTCTTCATCCAAATAAACTTTATTGTACCCCTGTTTCAAGAAATCGTTACACATTTTAACACAGTTGCATTTATGTGAAAGTCGATAAAAATGGCAGCTTTTTCCGAATGCTAGGAAGCTCGTTCCTTTCTCAAACCTTTGCACGTGTCTTCGTGACTTCGATCTAAATTGGAGAAATGTTAGAGGGTAGTTTCAGTTCCTTCCTTTTCGTTTCAGGATTCTCTGCTCCTTAAAAGTCAGCTATATCTTCTATTCTCGAATCCGAATAAATTTCACCAAAGGTAGTTCGTGAACTCGATTATGTGTCATCTCGATGCGTGGTTCGTGAAAATAGGTTTGATATGTTCAGTACGTATGTGTCGGGGACACCCCAGAGACCACGGTCATGCCCGTGGGTTCAGATGTAATCTGCTGGAACGTGGTTCAGATCTTGGGATCTCAATTAGTCACGTGGCAATAGTCTCTCTTACACATTATTATGCCTGATAATGTGTTTCTCTAAATCTCTTCTCGCATTTGCGCAAGGAAAGTTGGAGCTCTCAATTAACAGAATTTAAATTTTCATTAACTTTTTAGTCTTGTTTAATATGGTTTTGCTACTTGAAAAATATTTAATTATTAATTGATTTAAAATCTGAAACGATTGCAAGCTTTTAGTTTAATCGTAGGTAAAATTTATTGATTTTAAAATAGCACTCGAAACGCTAGCAATGAGAATTCAAGAACTTAATCGTTACGAAAGTGTGAAAGTGCAAACTTCTCGTAATTTGGATTTACGACTATTACATTCTCTTTGATCGTCCCATTTGAAGCTGTCGTATACCGAACGCATATGGTACCCTGTATTGAATATTTATTGTCCATATATTTTATATAACCTCTTATGATAGAATTTTTTATTTTATTCTATATTATTTTTTATGACAGAAACGAAATGAGAAAATTCTGACGTTATATTACTGCATATTAAAATTATTTATCAAAAAGACATAAAATCTGGAGTTCATGATAATGTATGTACAAATCTCGAGAGCCTTGACACGATTACCTCTGTCAAGACAAGATCAATATTTTTTACAGTCGAGAAAAAATATCGATCGCGTTTTCGCTTGTCAAATGTCGGTTGAATGCATCACTAATTAAGAATGCTTAAACTGTAATATCTGCCGCAATTCACGTTTTGAACATAGATTCTCAATAAGCTTGTACATCAAGCTCTGAATATCTCTCAAATGAAGTGTGTATTGTATATATAATATTGAACTTTGCAAAGCGATTAGCGTGGGTGCTAAACATTACTCACATGAATTTACATTTTCCGTCTCTTGGATCCCATTTTCTAGAAAATTATTTGGAATTAAATGAAGTCTCAAAACAAATTCTGATTTTGTTGAATGACATCAGATGTTATTTTAAAGTACTGCAGTGGATTGTGACATTTGCTTTACATTTCTGCTAAAATTATTTTTCATGGAGCTATGAATTCATTAACATTTGATGAATGTGGTTTTTGATCCTACTATGAGGGAATTCATTTTAGATTGATTTCACATTTCAAGAATTTTAACTTTAAAAATTGAGTGAAAAGTCTTTTTATGTGGAAACTTGTTGACAGGAACGAAATTAAAATTAATATTTTATTATAATATGATTATTTTAAATTCTAAAACGATAGGGGTAAGTTATATAAATAAATTATCCTTTCGACTTTTATGATGAATATATCTTTAAAGGTCTGAAGAAGTGGATTTTTGATGGGTTTATTAGTGGTTTGGGATAAGAAAAGAATCTCATCCATCATACATTGCTTGCAATATTGTTGTGTGAGGTCAAAATCATGACCTAATATTGGCAATGCGTCAAAGAAATCGGTCAATTTATCAATAATAATAAATTTACCTTATAAAACTTATTTTTTATCTAATTTTGAAGTTAATTTTTAAATCAAGCTAACATCACTACATTTTTTTCTTTATTTAATCTGTTTTAAAGAGGATGAGCAAAGTTAGAAAACTGATATTTCCTGATTCAAAACCATTTCTTTTATTTGCCTTCAATTACTGAACCTAATGAATTTATCTATTATCCGAAAGAGTTTTCCGATTGAATGGATTTAATTAACTTTCCAATGAGTTTAAACTCACATTGAGATTATCTACTGATTGTGAGAGGTGAAATATTTTCGAATATCATTCGATTTTGATATTTTTTAAAAATTATTAATTTGTATTTGAAATAAAATAATAATAACAAAAATAATAAAAATACGTTGAATTTAATGAACTTAATATTGATGATTTGCTCCTTTTTCCTTGAAAGATATTAATTTTTGGAAAAATAAGTGGGCATTTATAGGATTCACCCTATCCTAATGAAGGGTTAATTGGCTCTTGCACTAGTCTCTCGAGAATTTTACCTCGTGCTAGGTAATAAAAACACTGTTTGGGTCGCGTTTGACGTAGTACGGGAATCATAGAGATACTTTATCAAAAGTAGAGAAAGCTCTTTTTCTGATCCTGAGAGAGCTATCAGTAATTTCAGTATTGCGAAGAAACGCATTCCTTCATATACAACGAAATACTCTCAAGCACAGGATTGAGAACAAAAATAATAGAATATTGAAAACAATATTTTATAGTTTAAAAATGTATTCGACATAAAAGTTAAAGGCTTTAGATTTTTTGGTTTTATTTGCAATTTTATATAAATTTTACAATTTATGAAAAAACATCATTCTGGATGGCATTTATTTTGAAAGGATAAAATTTTATGGATATTTCACACGTATAATTTACAAATTAAAATATTTAAAATTGAATAGAAGCATATAACAATCATATCAAGTCATTTGCGTATGCTTTACAAACGCGCACAGATTACTTTGTGATATGAATAACGTTGTTATTGTTAACCTTTCAAATACAATTTCCAGTGTAATTAATCATCACGTTGATGTTGGTGCATGATCCTGTACACAAAATTCATTTGAATAGAAAATGCTGATCTTTATTAGAGACATACAATTTTGTTACAAAAATGAGAATACGAATAAGCCTTGAAATCAACTAATTGCAAATGAGAGAGGAATTAACGGCTTAAAAGCTTAAGGGGCGTTCAAAGAACATCACTGCTGAATAGATAACAATTACTTTGCTCAACGAAGTTTAGTAGCCACATCAGTTTTATTTAAAGTGAGCTGGACGGGAAGAAAGTAAGATAATTCTTTAGCAAATCTCCAGTTAAGTTCAGTTAGATCAATTATTGTTCTCATAATTATAATATGTCAAGCGACAAATTGTACTAGAAACTAAGTTAAAAAAACTGATCAAAATTTAATATACAGTGAGTAAAGTCATTTGCATATACCGTCGAATTTAATATACCACTATGTTGTAAAATTAATATACCATACCACGAATGTGCGCATTCGTGGTACATATATGTACTTGGATTAATATACACGTATTTTAATATTGCAACACATGAGTATATTAATTTAATGTTCGATGCACGTATATGTACTAAAATTAATATACTTTAGTATATAAAAGTATATTAATTTTACAAACATTTTTAACAGTGAATGCATAGAGAAATTTCGTTTTAGATTAATTATATTTCGATAAATTAAATGAAAAATGATTTTTGATTATTTTAACTGTTATTTGATTTCAACACAGTACTTTATCACATATTTTTTAAATCTTAAAAAAAAAAACATGCAAAGCATGTTGAGTTCCTCGTCGTTCTCATCGAGCATCGCGTGTGCAATGCGGAAGGATCGATACATTTTTACCTGTACTTCGTAGGTCGCTTTCACACTGAAGTTAATTACTTTCCAAAACATTATGACAGTGACCTAGTAATTTTGCAAAATGATTTTAAAGAAAAGTCAAGTGTGTCAAATGGAATGAAGCAGTACACGAAAAGTGGCTTTTTTATATTGGGAGGTCCTGAAAAAACTCAAATGCTTATGTAGATGTCAGAGAACGCTTTGCGCCTAAGGATATGTATTTCGTAATATCGGCCTAGTGGGGCCCCCACTAGTTTTCCCTTTTTCTAGTCCGTTA
>JAUEJJ010000044.1:5440666-5456887 GCA_032164275.1 Synergus coniferae | reverse complement strand
TTTCCACTTAAAGAAAATCTAAAATTATCGGTTTGATTTAATTTCATCCGAAAAGCTGTATCAATATTAAGAAGTAATTGAACTTCATTATTTAATCATTCTGCTTCAGGTCATAAAAATTTTCCTTTACTTTCAATTTTAATTTTTCTTTTTTTTTTTGATGATTATATCCTACTCTTGGATTTCCCCCAACTTATGAAATATGTAATGTATTTAAATTATATCGATCAAGTGGTCTCGAAGTTTGCTCAGAGTCAACAAGCGCCAGGGGCGGAAATGCCAAGACTCGTTACTTCTTACCTCAACTTCCTCTTACAAGTACCACTTGAAGTGGAATGCTTCTATATAAAGTTGAAGGAATTCTGCGGTAAGAGAATTTTCTCAGTTGATCAATGAAATTCTTAACCAAAACAGGAGTTTCACTTTACTTTCTCTAAATTAAAACTTTCTGTATAAGAAGTCAATTAATTTGGCCGAATATTGTGTAGTGTAACCTTTGGATTTTCGACGCACAGTGATCATAAATATTTGTACTAGAGCACAGCTTATGAAAATAACTTGGAAAATTAATTAACATCCGAATTGGTATTGCATTCATCAGTCCAATATAGGAACTCGTGAAATACTCATATTGGAAAAATGGAAAAACTTTTTTCATCAAACGAAACGTTTTTCTGGATAACGTACGTTATCGTGATCACGTGATCACGACAACGGACAGAAACAAGCTATAACGTCCGCAGGGTATTTTCAGTTTTATTCTGTAACTTTTATCGAAATGTTAATTAAATGTTAATTAATTTTAAATCTTACATTAGGTTTTTTAGTGAGAATACTTTCTCAAATAATCCACGGCTATTTTCCAGTTGAGCGGATGCGATACTCCCATTTGGGAGTTTTCCCATGACTTTTAATACCACTCAGAAAGGAATATTGATAAAAATACCAGAAAGCTTTTGAAAAATAGAAAACTGTGTGTATGTAGTGCATTTTGAGTACATCTTGAGTACATTTTGAGCTTTATGACAATTGTATATACTATAAATATGAAATATTGGTTTTGCTATCACTGGAGTAAAATGCGATTCACTAGTTTTATAGGATGAAGAGTTTCTTCATTTTTATGGGAAACTGGGAGAATTTGCTTAAGTCGACTTTATGTTCCAATTATTCATTTTAATTGGATTTTAAAAGACGTGACAACGATTTAACGAGTGTTGATTCCAGTGTGAAAACTCGTCTCTTTGCAAAGAAGTGATAATGAGAGAAATGCTGTATATGCATCTTTTATCTAGTTGTTTGGAAATTTACGTTGAGAAATGTGTGCAAATTTATTTTAATAAAGACAGAGTACAATTTTGTACGCTTTGTCAACCTTAATACGAAATTTTGAAATATTTTGAAATATATACTTGACAATTTCAGCAAGAGTAGAAAAGGGTATAAATAAAGTGAAAGAAAACATTTAATCATTCTGAAGAATCGTCGAGGGTGTTTTGAAAAATGTTCCTCTCTGGTGAAATGTACACCAATGATAAATTTGAATATTAAATAACTTTTTTTTTGGTTAAACAGGTTTAAAAAATCCTCTTTATATGTACATTTAATATTTTATTTTCTATTTAAAAAAAAGAAGATAAACAAAATTTCATTCATATTTTTCATTTTCCAGTCTTTTCTTTTACATAGTTCAAATGTTGAATTTATGGTCAGAGGGAGTTGAAATTTGCAATTGCACGTTTTCTATGTTTATTATTAAAGCATTCCCTTTTTACGATAAAAGTAAACGTAGCAGATTTAATCTGAATTAATTAAAAAAGACTAATTAGAAATGAAAAAATCAGTCAGTTTTGAATTAGTTATTATTTAACTATGAGTGAATTGGTTATTTTATTTCATTAACTACATTTCATTTTCATTATTCAATTTAGGAATATGGTTTTTTTTTCTGGGCATCTATTCCCAGAATATTGGAATGAAAGTTTACGACCTTACTTTCGCCTTTTTCGATTAATTTTCTTTGGATACTTTAACCCACCTTATGTTATTTTCCTTCGGGGCTTATTTATATAAAAAGGAGGGAAAAAACAAGAAGGAATTATTAATGAAGGGATCCTTTCAAAATTTGAAAAATCGAAATTATAATAGCTGTCACGTTTTTTAATATCACTTGACCTGAGAACTTCTTTGTCTTCTTTGTGTTTGAACTTTCGAAAGAGCTAAAATATAAATTTTCCTTTGTTGTAAGCTATATATAGATATATAATGCACGATGGCTGGTTTAACGAACTGAAATTTTTTCTCAAGAGAAGAGATATTTGAAAACGCCAGGCAATTCAGTATTAAAAATCCCCTGAGTTCCACGCGCCTAAAGCTAAATATTACGTTATTATTCCACAAGGGTTCAATGTCTGACATTATCATGATTAAAGAAACATAGGAATATAGTCTAATTAGGTAAACTTATGATATATTTAAACGTGAAAACGTTGAAAGTTTATGTCACAAAAACAACTGTTTATAAATTAAATTCTCTAGATTAGTTATTATATATAATTAACAAAAGTTATAATTTGATTTATACTAAAATATATAAAGAAAAGAGAATATAAAAATAAACGAGTTATTTAACCTCTGGTATTCCCACTGTCCTTTGCTTTTTGTAACACTATTATGAAATTTGACTTATCACAATCAAGCCATCAGTACTCGCGTGATGTCGAACATCAACTCTCAGGGGTTAGTATAAAGTCTAAAACAAAATCACGCAAACTCCGAAGTTTTACAACAACCCGATACTTTCATAATTTTCTACTAAATTTTTATTGCAGCAAATGTTTCATCAGCTTTCAATAAAATGTAGCTCGGTCATAGAAGATATTTTCCGCCCAAATTCGACACGCACGATTTTTTTAGCAGATGACTTAAAATGTTTGTTTTTCAAAATCTAAACCAACAATTTATTTTGACGACTTAATTTAATGTGCCTTATTACAAAAAAGTGTCTGGTTTGAAATGGATTTGAAGTATTTTTAGGGAAATTTATATTTTTAGAGTAAATTATATTCCTGTATTGTATATTAAATGTCTTTGTTTAAAAATGAGAAATGGTAGAGAGATATGAAAAACATATGTTCGTTTCAAGTAAATATGAATTTTATGCATGAGCAGATACAAAAATATAACACGTTGCTTCTTCATTTTAATTCATTTTACCTTCTTTTAGATTTTTTATTCTCTCGCTCCCACTCAAATTCTAATATAAAAAATTCGAAATTTTGATCCAACATATGGCAATATAGGTCACCAATATTTCTATAATTTCAGTTATCACAGGTTCTCACCTACTCACATTTTTTCACCTATTTCTCGTCTATTTTCATTTAAAAAATTACCTTTTCATCTTCTTTAATGACAATATTAGGTACTATTGCAATTTTCAAACCAATTCATTCTCATTGAGAACATCATTGAATGCTCTCTGAATACCCTATTATACATATATGTATGTATATTGTGTAGAATATTGGGTTTTCTAAGTTTACTGCACATTGTAGGAAAATCCTTCGTTATTCCTTGGAATAATGTCAACTTGAGCGAGTAAAGAAGGGTCGAAATATCGATGTCAATAGGGTAAAAAGGATCTTGAACTTTGGAAAGGAGTTTCATCGATTTTGTTTATATTCTGAATTTTAGGTCGCAACTTGTTGACACCGAATGAAAGAAGCCATTTTTTATTGTTCATTACTGATGTGTTAATAATTTGCAATGCCTTCACAGGAAAAAAATTTTGTTTTTGTTACAGTTTAAGTCCGTCCTTAGACTTAGTGCTAAGTTTAAGCCTTTCTTACTTAGTCTTATTAAAACAAAACCGTAAAGTCTTGTTTTGAAACTTAAGATGGGCTTAACTTAAGTCTCTTTCTAAACTAAGGTGTAACAAAAACAATCTGTAACAAAACTGGATTGGTATAGAAGTTCCTCAATAACGTGTTATATGGCATTTGAAGTTAATTTACGAAAGTGAAATTTTGAAAACACCCCTTGAAATATTTCTTAAAAATTTGTATACGAAAACATGCAAGCTTCCGTGTTGGGAATGTCAAGACGTAAAAATTTAGGGTCGTATTTCAACTGAAGAATTAAATGATTTATGGAGACGAATGCTACCATGTTTTTTAGCTCTTGGCTCTTGTAAAATGGATAAATTGAACGAGATTTTTTTGCGGGTTCTTTACCTTCGTAGAGAGAATTTCAGGCACTATTAAGTATCTTAAGCTGGGTGGATTTGCCACTTTACTGGAAGCAAAAGTTTCAGATGGAGGAAAATTTTTTGGGAAATACTTGTTTTTATTTTTCTAAGAAGCCTCAAAAGAAAATGAGGTTATATTGAAGGAATCACTTTGTTTTTTTCTTTGTCGAAGACCATGAAAACTTGGTAAAAAGAGGGATAACAGTGTGTATGATATTCTGTCGTCAAAGAATTCTTTTGTTGGATTTTCGCTCATCAGAATTTCAAAAAGAATGATTCTTAGCTTATCAAAAAAAGTCTTATCAAAAGTCAAAAATCAAAAAACTGTCATAAAACGTATACACACTCCAATTAAATGCGCATTTCGTATTTTATAGAATGTTGAGAAGTTTCTAATGCATAACGATGCTATTGTTTGGATGCCACAAAGTTCAGAGTTTACGAGGAACATTTGCGACGAGATAGTAAATCGCTAGGGTACCCTACGAACTCCTATGTATATACACATACAATTTTCTTCTATAGACATACAATATATGTATATATGGATATACATGTGCATGTATGTTGTATAAGAACGATGCTTCACAAACTATCAGTGCGATCTGTTCGGGAATACAACAGCTTCGTAATAATCGATTTATGTCACTAGCTTGTCACCCCTTAAATCTCTCTCGGAACAAGCTGCTACGATAGCTTAAATCCAACAGCAATGTTTTTACTTGATCAGTTGATCCTGCACATATACATGCATATGCTTGTGTGTGTGTGTGTTTATACGTGTTCTATAGCTTTCGTGTAAACTTCTTGATTAACTGGTTGGAGGTAGTTACAGTTCAAAACTATCAATTCAACACAGATGCCTCTGTGCAGTTGAATATTGATTTATGAAATTAGTAAAAACACTTAAGGATTACGAGTATAGTGACATAAAATCATGAATCTTACATTGATGGAGTTTTTATTTTTATAAAATATAGGCCACATCTGGACTCTGACTTTGATCGATAGTTTTTTCTTTCATAAAAACTACGAGAACGGATATTGGTAGTATATAGTAAAAGAAAAATGTGCTTTCAAATTTCTTTTCGAATATCAGAATTATGCGCTTTAACAACTTTTTAAAATTTATGTGTACTTTAACACTGTTATAACGCATTTTAGAAGCTTCCAACTGTGAACATTTTTAAAGTGGTTAAATATTGAATCTAAAAAGGTATTTATTAATCGTATATTCCATAATCGTAAATAATCTAGTTTAAGAAGCTATAACGACCCATAAAAAAATCCCATAAAATCAAATGAAAATACGACCTTTATTTTGGATAAAAATTCCACTTTTATAGTTTAATAAATATTTTGATAAGAACTGTTTCATGGACAGACTGGAAATTTATATGGCAGTAAATATAAGCAAATTATTTTCTGTTTTAATCTCTGCTTTTCAGGACACGATCTTAATTTCCTTTAGAGGTATGAAATTCTTTCGAATTCTCAATTATTAATTTCAAAGTGTATACACTGGCGGTACTGGTAAAAAAAAATGTTACTGATATCGAGAAAATTGTAGTGTACACACAACTTATTAATTTCCCTGGAAAACTCTTCTTTATCTTTTCCCTGAAACTGCTATATTGACATATAACGTGCAGACGGGAAGACCTTAATAAGATGTTTACGTGACACAACTGTTTGACAGAGATGGATTGCTAACGATATCTTTGCAATTATTAATAAATTTATTTTACATTTCGTTTATTTGAAAAGTTTAGTTTTCCTTATTTTTACGAAAATTATGACATGAGGGAAAATTACTTTTAGAAAAAATGCATAACGCAGTTTCATTAGATTATTTTCAAAATCTGTTATTACGAATAATAATCTTGTAAGAAGATTATGTAGATTTTATTAAACATACTTTTTAATAAATGATGGGATGAAATTAATCTGCCGATATGGAAAGTGTACTTTTCAGATTAAAAGTGTATCGAGTTACTTTATGGCTCGCTAATCGCTCTATTGCAACTAAAAAGCATTTGCGTTTAAAGCAGTGATTCCACAGCGTTCAATGAGATTGGAACATAATTATTAAACTTTTCAAATTCAGAAACTTATTATTAACACAATTTACATATTATCTATATTCTGATTAAAATTAGTAAACCAATTGACATAATTTGTTACTAATGACAAAAGTC
This sequence comes from Synergus coniferae, assembly GCA_032164275.1. Classification (NCBI taxonomy): domain Eukaryota; kingdom Metazoa; phylum Arthropoda; class Insecta; order Hymenoptera; family Cynipidae; genus Synergus; species Synergus coniferae. The sequence continues at coordinate 5,450,440 of JAUEJJ010000044.1, read as the reverse complement.
AATTTTGATTTTCTTCTTTATTACGGTTTTGTGTATATACTACTTGAATCGAAGGGAAGGTCAACTCTAAAATATTTAGATACCATGATTACTTGGAGTTGCAGACACTAAAGGAGGACATGTTTACGAATTCGTGGCATTGCATAATTCAGTAGAGTAAATAACCTCAATTTTCATTCTAAATAATCGCCTATAAGAAAAATGAATTTTAAATGACCTGTAGTTTCCTCAAATTTAATTAAAATTTACTTACATATCAACATTTTTAATTATAAAAAAACAGTCTTTATAAAACCCCCACATTTCATGGTAGAAATTTTATACGCTCATTTTTAAGACTATGAAACTTTAATGAAGTCTTAAAACTTCGTTACAATGTTGTTGACCTCGTGAATTTCACAATAAAAATTATAAAGCTTCCTATATTTTCTTTTAATCAAGGAGGGTCAATTTACTTTTTATAAAATGTTTGCTTTCAGAAAGAAAGAGTAATATTATAAAATCTTTTATATTAGTTTATTACGTGTTGTTTTTCTATGGTTTCTGCATGGTTAATGATTATAAACCTATAAAATTTTCTCCATGGAAGTAACAACAATAAAACTCAATTCGAAATTACGTGTAACTTAAGCGAACAATAAAATGCAGCATTATTAGCTGCAGAGATATTTTGAAACTCTCTTTAAAAATAATGTTTATTCTCTAAACTGCTTTCACGCGAAAATAGTCTGGAAACATTTTCGCTATAACGAGCAAATGCTTTTCATTGTCTAGTCCCGAATTCAGTCTCCGTTTTTGTTCCTGCCTTAAAAGTAAACTAGCCAGAGTAGAAAATACCCCGTTGGTAAAAACTTAACTAACCCAGTTAAAATGTATAAATAGAAAAGTGAAAAATGTGGAGATGTCTGACTATTCTTGGTTTCTACTACTAGCCACCCACAAGAACTGACAGAAATTTCTTCGAGATATGCACCAGAATTATTCATAGATGTTTCTGTCAGAAACTTCTATTCATAAAATATGTCTCACTTTGCTGTTCCAGTTTGTTTCAATTGTTTAACTTCACTTCTTCAAATTTCAAAAAACTTTTGAATACATTTTTTATGATAGGTATTATTGTAAAAAGATCAATCGTTCATAATTTGATTGTCCAATATATGTTTCTAAATAATTATTGCCGAAATTATGAGATATGCGAATCATGTAATTATTGACTAATCCAAATCTCTGTAATGATCGAAATTATTTTAAATAACCAACATTTTTTTTTGTTCCAGGTGAGTTCGATTTTTGACATATTCTACTTAAAGTAATGTGAGTATAAAAAATTATTAAGCCGAGTCGTTTTCAATAGAATATAACTGACTCTTAAAATAACTTATTATTTGACGATCGTTCAGTTTACTTGTAAAAACAAGTCGAACAATGAATTTTTACAAACAATAGAATGACAAATACTTCTTGAATAAACAAAAAAAAGTAACAGGACGGGATACAAAATGATATAGAAAGTTGCTTTCACTAATGAGAGGATTTGAGTTGTAAATGAATGTACCAATTATACAATCCTTCCAGCAATCGTCCATTGTGCAAAACGTGGTCGTGACTTGGTTGAATAACAACTATGAAATACTAACATAGAAACATGGAACTGCACGTTCTATATTCTACGTGATTCTGTTATTATTGATCTGGATAAAGTTTAATTCGAAAATGTCCCAGACACGCTTGCCAATCAATTTGATCGACATTTTTCCACGTGATAAGCATACAATAAACAATAGTTGATTGAGGCCATGCCCTTTTGTTGAAATATGCAAGCAAATCAAATGCCGCAGTAAATTCTAAAGATAGTTACATGTCGAAATATTTCAAAAAGTTGAATAGGTTACAACGATTTTTAATAATTTTGATGCACATGATGGGAAATATTAAAATAATAATGGGTGATTAATTACTTTTGAAAGCGCTCTTAAATCAAAGGCAAGTTAAATTTAATCACTCCAGGATTGGAAGAGCTATAAAACTAAAACAGTAATTTGATCAGAAGGTGTGACATCACCAAGTACTCCTGGTACTTTTCATATTAACGAGTTTTACACTTTGTCTAGATATCATTTTCAGAGCAGGATTATCTATTTATCGCTTTTCCACTTTGATCAAAGTGTTCTTCGTACCTCTTAAGTTGAAACTCGTTCTTCTTCTTTATTATATCTGAAGCACCTGTTCTTGCTTTAGATCTTTATGAGCCTGAATTATGTAAGAATAGCGTAGAAATTTTTTCCGCATTTTTTTCAGACTTATTAATTATTTATTTCATAAAGTTGTGACCTGCAAACTTTTGGAGAAAGTTTTATCTTATTTATAGATACTGCTTATTTAGTACAACTACTGATTTATATATGGTTGACACAACCACGATTGTTGTTCTACAATATTGTACTATTTTTGTGGTTGCTGTGACAGCCATAACAGTCCTCTCCGTGCAGGAAAAACGTTTAGTTAAGGTATTGGTTCATGACAAAAATCTGTTTCAAGCACATGAATTTCCATAATTCAACATCGATTTTATAGGTAGTTTCCTTCTGAATTTGATAACATTTTAGTTTTATATCTGTTGTTGAATGGTGACAAAATTGTCCACCTTTACAATTTTCTTTATTTATATTCATATTCAATGGGTTTGAATTCTTTAAAGTCATCTTCGAATTCTTTTTGAATTCTTCTGAAATTGCCTGAAATTTTCTTAAATTTCTATTTAATTGTCTACAAATCATCTGGAATTATTTTGAATGAAATAATTTTCATTTCCTTGAGAATTTACCAGGAACTCTTGTAAAATGATTTGCATTCTTTTGAATTCTGTTAAATTCTTTTGAAATTCATACTTGAAATATTTTCTTTTAAAAAAGAATTTGTTTTATTTGTTTATGAGTTTCTGAGAAATTTTAAGATAATGCTCATATTTTAATTTCAACTTGAATTCTTTATATAAATTTAATGGACTTGGATTTAAGTCAAATTTTTTTTTCCTCTAGTCAAATTTTGAAACTTTTCCATTTGGTGTTCCTCACCTATTTTCATACAAAAAATTCACCTTTTAATGAAAATATGTACTATAATGACTGGTTACATTTTAATCTTATTTAATCTTTCATTTAATGTTCGTTTCGTATATTTGACGGTAATTCGGCACACAGAATTTTAATTAAATGTATTGCAGGATGTCAAGATTTATCATTCTTTTCAAAACATACGACCTAATTAAAAAGAATTTCTATAGCAGACATTCAGAAGCGTATCTACATATTTTTCTTTGCAATGTTTGAATGTAGTGAAGGTATCAGATTTGTTTAATCTTTTCAAACTTATCAAAGTTAAACTAAAGGATAGAAATAGGAAAAAAACTTGAAAGAAAATTATAATAAAGCAATCTCTATATCCTTAGACAATATTTTCTTTGTGCCTTTTGAATTTAGTTCGTCTGCAGTGACTAAATCAGACTAAATGTGTGATTAATCAACGTTGACGAAACGTTTACGACCCTAGAATTACCTCTCAGTAACAAAGGGAGAATGGAAGTATCAGTAAGTCAGGGGGATCCACTAGGCGGTCCATCACTATTACTACCTCGGGAAGCTTGTAAAACCTCTTAGATGGGGTTTACCTCACGACCCTATATGTTTCCACCATGAACAGATATAATGTGCCCTTTCTCTAGAAACTACACCTACATCTGTTTTACGTTATGATTGCGTTTCTTGTATGAAAGGTTTCTAATCTACATATATACAGAAAGGAGCTGTACTTACATTACGTAACAGTAGCTCAAGATGAAGAGGGGTTGCTTAATTCATACGCTCGACAAAATTTACCTCCTAATTGAATGATATTTGTTTACCTCAGAGATAATTTTACAATTTCAAAAGCTTGAATTTGGAAATATAAAATTATTTATAGGCTAGGTACGTTGAATTATTCGAGTCTTTCCATACGATTATTCAGGATGTGATCTTTTGAATTTAACTTCTCAAAATACACTGAACTGTAACATTGATAAATGAAGAGAATGAACTTTCGAAAATTTTCAAGGAGAACTCAAATTCCGGTTCATAATTCACAGGAATTTTCCTCACGGCAGTAAATCCTCCCATCTAACGAAATAACGTCTGAGATGTAAAAAATCGATAACGTTCTTCTATCGGGCTTGAAAAAGAAAAAAAGTCGAGAGCAAACCTTATGAAGTTTGATTGCACGTCTTTTTACTTAAATTTGAGTTAAAGGGAGCTTAAATTTTTAGAAGTGCAATTTTATCATGATGCAACTTCGAGAATTTCTCGATCTTGATCTGAATTACATACTTGAATGCTTTATGACTTCTTGTTGAAGTAGATTTACGTCAGGTGAGAGGATAGTTTTCTTATTTTACGAGCACTAAAGCTAATTTTGATGTACATAGAATGTTTTAACTTGACTAGCACTATTAAATTTATTACTTGTGTTACAAGGAAAACACATTGAGTAAAAGAAATTCTCTACATGTCTAACAATGACAGTTTCCACCGTGAAATTATTCAGGCAGAATATTTCACTATGAGAAAATAAATTTTATTGGAAATTCTGCGGTTTTGTTACGTCTGAAGCGTATATGATATTGACGTTGTGTCATTTTCTTTGATGATCAGATAAGAAATTTTGTATATCGGTTTGCGTTCGTTTTTCTTTTTAGTTTATAGACTTTTCTTTGATTGCGTAATTTTAACAGAGGAATTTCAAATTAGTATAACAAAATTTTAGGAAATTGAGGCATCCGACGTATGTATTGGTTAAAATGGTATTCCCTAGAACTCAATGTTTGGCATATTTGATTGATTGCACATTCGCCTTTAGTCCTTTAGTGGTTTCACGCAACTATGTCGATTAACCACGCAACAGCGCAACACTAACGTTCACCCTAAGTACAGCACGTTATGAGGTCAGCGCTGTTTTTTACTAAAGTAACTCAAATTTATCTTGTTATTATGTACACTGTTTTAACAGCTTCACAGCTCTTCATATATTTTCCATAATATGTGTATTTTTTAGACATAAAAGAAAACAAACACATAAAGTGTTCCAGAATTTAATATAAATGCCGCAGATACTGAAAAAATATAGATAAGTTAGCCAACTTTTTTTTTATACAGCACGATATTAAAAATTTTTTATTTCTTGTTGTATAACCCAATATTGACATCACTTTTTACTCCTTCAAAAAAAAATTATAATATTGCAGATGAATTCTAAAATTCGCATATCGGTTTCAAATATTTAAATTTCTCATTTTAATCCGCTTCAGAAAATTGTCATTCAAATGAGAGACGGTGCACAACATGAAGTGAATAATTTCCGCGATTTTTATTAGCGTGAGGAGGCCGGGAAAAGTATCGACTAGCAAATAAAGTTTTCCGAGCGTCCAGTCATTGCCTTATTACACGCTCTGCATTTTGTGGACGATCAATTGGGCGTAGGGGTGTAAAAAAAGTATATCGTCACGTTCAAACTTCCACATGTGCGATGTTAATAATTTAACCAAAATATCGAAGTGCTTTTTACGAATTAATGTTTAGCCTTTTTATTTTCATGTTTTAAATATGTATTTAGGTCAGTTTCCTTGATTTAAGTTTTAAAAACACCCCCTTTTACCTAAACCACGCCCATTTTTTTTTTACTTAACGCTACTCTTTTCTTATTTAATCGCGACCCGTTCCTTAATATACGTACCCTTTCTTCTTGTAACGCCCCTTATCCACGTTTTTTTTCTTGAATTTTTATCTAATTTCCAAAAGACATATGTACTTGGTATTAAAATTGGGACATTCGTTTTCTTTGTTTGCAATTTTTAAAATTAAAATTAATACTGTAATGGCTGTATAAAGAATTTCTTTATCTTGAGACCATTTGCTCTATTTTTTCAGTGATAATGTTTACATTACTGCTGCTATAAAAAAAAATAATAAACTACTATCTTGGTGCACTAATAAAAGTTCTCTGTTTACCATTCTTTTCTCGTCTTTAAAGATATAAAACAAAGCTTTTATTGCATTTTCAAGATTCGGGTAGCTTTATTTTGAGTACAAACGTGACGACCCTAAAGTAATTCTCCTGAAATACCGATTTCGTTGTATACCGCTTTTAGTGGAGAATCCATTATGCATTTTCACCATAAAGTGGTCGTGTAGTACGAGATGAATGAAATGGGGGAAAATGACGCTCAGTTGCTTCCTATTGCCCTGACCCGAAAATCATCAATTATTTACTTTTCTGACCGTTCTGCATACGCATATTCCCATCAAATAATGATATTTCATATTAGATGATAAATATTCACAATATATATAGAAAATTAATATTATCATGTTATATCTTACGATTTTACTTAAATATTTCAAATCATTAGATATATTAGCGTATTTGATTAAAGTATGTGAATTCACCTGTTTTCGATTTTCGATGATGGTTTAAGTTTTCTTAAATTTAATTACATTAATAATCACATTTTTTCTTTTAAGTAAGTTAAAAGATATCAAAGGTCTGTTTAAAATAAGCCAAGGACGAAGTCACTTTGTCAATTGTTTGAGGAGATATTGCCTATTTTTATATATAATAACATGTTACTTTCTTGCAAAAAAATGTTATCTCTCATTTTTATTAAGCCATGAAAGGGTGCTGAGATATATTGTGGAGATACAATGTGAAATTGGTCTGCGTTTCACTGGAATAATTCTACACTTTTATAGGGACGTTACATGGATAAAAAGCAATAAAAATATATTACAGCTACTTGTCAACTTTCCTTGAAGTAATTTATACTTTTATCATCTAGGCCTGGAATTATTCGTCATTTTCTAAGAATGCTTCACAAGTTTTTACCCAAAGTGAAAATCGCGAAAAGTAAAATGAATGAAATTGCGATACTATATGCAATAAAAATGAGCCATCTCAGAGACTCTTCTAAATCAGGTTTATCGAATCGAAAACATTCAGAGCAAAATTCTTTCGAAATTTGATTTTTATCAGAATCTTTTTTTGTGAGAAAACTAAATATTTGCTCAGCATGTTACTCTGTCAATCTGGATTAGTAAGAAGTTACTAATGAAATAATATCTAGCTTGATTAACTAATTCACGTTAGAAAATATTTATACTGTAAATTAGTAGTTTTGCGCTAATTGATAGTAAAAATGCTTATTAAAAAGAGATAGTAAATGAATCTTCACCTTTAATTCATTTGTACAATAATTTCTTAAAAGAGTAAAAATGCTATATTACACAAAGATTGTAAATTGTGGTAGTAAAATTATTACTGGAAATCTTATTAAAAGTTTATCGCGATCCTCTGGAGAAAAATAAGAATAGAGAAAAAGTCGTTTTTCTTTTCTCCCATGACAATAATAATTACTCTCAGCTACGTTAATATAACTCCCTAGATTCAGGTACCGCTTTGGACAATCGTCGTCTTATGTTTTATATTCAGGACAGTAGGCATGACTGAAGTGAGAGAAAGTAAAATATTTTTTATTTTGTGACATTAGCAATTATAATTTTTTTATGGACCCAGTATAAAATATTTAAAAAAAAAATGATATTATAATATAATTTCAGTAAAGGTAGGAGCGTGAAAATTTAATGGACTTCATAAAGTGGCCATGAGCATAAATTTCTGGCAGATTTTGGCATGTCATTTGAAAATTTATTGATTCGGAACTACTGCGGTAATTTATTTTGGCATAAAATTAGATAAAGCATGTCCACCGGTAAATTATGGGGTCAAAACAAGATTTAATCTTAGTCTGCTTGGAACGATGCTGGCTTCAATTTAATGACGTTGCTAACTCTCTCATTAAAAGCTTAAATCAGCGAATTTAATCGAAGCCTCTACCATTTTTTTTGAGTGTATAAAAATCTTACATTTATATACCCTCGTGCTATTTGAATAATTATAAAATTCTATAGCTATATCTTTATTTAGTCAAAGTCATTTTTAGCAATTTGAAACTTTGATTTATTGGAATCCTTATTAAAATATGCAGTCGGTGGATATCCACATTGGAATGTAGTAATAATTAGAAAGCGAAGAAATTTTTCGTCTGAGAGGAAAAAATAAGGCAGACTATTAACCATTTATTTTCTTGAAGGGGAATAACACGACCTTTGTTAATTGATGTGTAAACAGGAATATATCTGTCAAGAATAATTTTATTAATAACCTATCATTTTCTACCCTAAATTCTTCTTAGGTTTCAATTTTTTGCGGAGTTATCGACAAATGCAATTATATACCATTGCAGCACCCTCCTCCCATTTTTTCCCCAGGGTTTCTACCCTCATTTTACACTCGCTCAGCTTTATGGCTTATCCTATCCTCAACTGAAACTATATTGACCTTTTTTCCTCGGCGCTTTATCACTTTCTCAAAAATCAATGCCTGGATCTTTATGAAGTAAAGTTTTACCGATTTTGTGTAAAGTTCATAGAGCATTGAGAATTGTTCAGAGTTTCGCTCTTTGATAATGGAATTCCTTGCACGTCCATAGTATTTTTTTACGCTTCGTAGAACATTCTGTCTTGACATTTTTCTTCGACATAAAATACAAGGAGGCAATTTCAATGGAAATGAAATATTTGTATGAACAGATCTGGTCGAACCAAGATTTTTCAGAGGTATTTAAAATATTTAGTAGGTCGTATATTAGATAAAGTTATTTAATCTTTGTTAAAAAAAAAAGAAAAATAAGAAAGTTATGCTTAGTTGTAATTTTCAAAAATTGATTTTTCGAATATAACTTCTCAACTATTTATAATTTAAAGCTGATGTAAGGAAAATGAAGATTCTTTGTGTCGAGACGAATTGATTATTTTTATTTATAATTTTGGAAAATTGATTCTTCAACTGTAGCTTTTCAACTGTACTCTTCTACATAATACATTTCACATGTCGCTTAGACATGGAATTGTTTAAGGCTTCTCGTTCAATCACCGAAGTTAAGCAGCGCTTGCCTCGGTTATACTCGGATGGGGGCTGTCGTACTAGAGTTTATCGTAATAGAGTTTATTAAAAACACTTTAGCAATTTAAATTAGTGAAAATGCACAACTTGTTTAAAAATTCAATAGTTGTATAAAATGTATGCTGAGAAAGAAATTTTTTTTATTAAATTTCATATCATGAGTTGAGGTTATTTTGGAAGTTCTATAGCCAGCAAATGTCACGAATTCTCTAATTAACGAAGTTGCTGCCGAGTATTCGAATAACAAGAAAGTAATTATATCCAGCAAAAGTCATTACAAATTCTTGATCCATTTATTCATACCAAGTGAACAAATTAATAGCACTTGTTAAAGTTATTTCTTTGTAACTTTATTTATCTTTGTCTAACTGTTATTGAAAATTTATTGGCACTTTTAATAATTTTCTGTCAGGGAAATTGAAAAATTGAATCTTGTGTCCATCCTGCGCAATCCTCCCATCAAATATTAGTTCTTCTTACGTTTCTTCTTTAGATTTTGTCTCAGAACAAATATATATGTATTTACGAAATTAATTTCTTTCTGTTTTTTGCTCCCCTTTTATTTTTCTTTCATCTTATTTTGGAACAAACAGAGATATTTGAGGGAAAAACAGAACTCGATATTCTCTCAGAGGTGGAAATATTGACGTCTGCTTTGTGAAATTAAATCGAGAATAATTAGATTTACCTCTCAGCTGCGGCTTGGAGAAATATACTTTTATCTGT
>JAUEJJ010000044.1:5414603-5431516 GCA_032164275.1 Synergus coniferae | reverse complement strand
ATACGCTTTACTATATTGAACTTTTATAGCCAAAACTTTTATGACTTCATTTGCATAGTTTTTATAATACCAAAGTACAAAAGGCAGTAACATTTTTTGTACAAATAATAGATCACCTTAATTGCGGCATAAAATTAAATGTAATTTCGCAGACGATATTTTTACACGTTTTGTAATTTTTACTACTTCCTTGACTATCAAATTTTGGAAGAAAGTATTTATTTTAAATCTTTTAAAGTATGTCGAAAGTATTTAATTATATTTAATTTAAAGTTAACCTTCTTTTATATAGTGTTTTACCAAGATCGCTATATCTGGTACATTATAAGGCTCACATTAAATTAATTAAATTTACTTCGTGAAATAAGAATTTCAAGATTTTTAATTTTATTAAGAATTGTTCGAAATTTCTTAATGAATCTTCATTCAGGAATTTCGATTAATTTAAAGAAACTTTGTGTATACAAGAAGCTTATCTTACATTGTATTAGCCGGTTGAGGGGCTTCCAACTTTCATTAAGAAAATTAATGGATTAAAAAGAAAGTTAGGAACATTCTCTTATGAAAAATTGAAATTATTAACTTTTCCTGAAGAATCTATCAACATTTTATACTTAATTTTTGTTGAACTGGATTTAGAGAATTTTTGCTATTTTTAGATGTATTAAAAATGGATTTTCTCGAAAAGGCCTCCTTTAAAATTGTTTTTTTTTTTTTTTTTGATGATTGTCGATAATATGGAGTAATAATTTTCCAAGTTTGGCTTCTGTTAAACAATTTCTGGTAAAAATATAGTTCTGGTAAATAAATACCTCTGGTAAATAAATATTGTTTACCAGAAGCCAAACTTGGAGAATATGTAGTCGAAAATAGTTTCTTCGTTAAAAAAAGGGGAGTTTTTTTTTTAATTTCCGAGGGTGGTTTTCTCATTTTTCTGTACTTTTTCATATTATTACCTTTTCTGATCACTTTCTACAATATTTAGACAAAAGTAGAAATTTTTTTGTGAAGCCTGAAAGAAAATATACATTTTATACATTAGGGGATGATTTAACCGCTGTATGGCTCCAATACCCCCTAGTTACAAAAAAAGAAAAATTCAGTGGAAACTTTTTAATGGATGTCTCCACAAATTAAGGGAACTTTAATTTTTTTGATCCACCCTATTGCACATAATAATATAACTGTTTGTAATTTGAAAATGAGATTGATATGTTATTATAAATATTATCTCATGATCCTATCCTCCATCCTGAACCATATTCTTTATCCAAGGGACGATCCCCGTGTTTGCGTTTTGGGAGAAGAGGAAAACTCTATAGTTGATTTCAAGGTTGATCTTAGAAAAGTTCGAAGGTCCAAAATTAGGAGGCAACCTGATGTTTATGGTTGAGCAGGTCAGGGTGAAAACGTACGTATGAAGGGATATCGCGTCTGAGTTGACGCCGAAAAACCACGAACCTCACCGGTGATTGCCGAACATTTCCGCTGTGGCAATGCCGTCCGGCTCGTCTTCCCATAGAGTTAAAGGGAGTTGAAACGCTAGGGGGTGGTAAGGGGTGGAACACAGCGAAACCAAGTTCATTCGGTTAAGAGCAGCTCCGCGAATGTCCTCGGTACCCGGCCGTGTTGTATACCTTCGATCTTTCCAATTTTATGCGTCAATACCTATTGATAATTTGCCGGTTGATTCTCAAAAATAAACAGTGTTTCTTGGCAATAATGAGGGTGATTTTTGAAAATAAATCCTTCGTCCAACAACCTTGAGCAACAGCGTTCCGGGTGCCGCTTTCAGATTGGTCAAAACGCTAAGAGGTTATGATGTACGTCAGAACCTGGGAGAACAAATAAACAAGCGAGAGCAACCGGTTCCGACGTACAAAATTTAACGAAAATAATCAATATAATAATCAACATAATTATTTTGTGTACAGTCTTTTGTTTAACTGAAAAGACTTTGGATTATTTTCTGTCCTTTTTCTTGTCAGAAAAGATGTAAGTATTTGAAAAAATCATTTCAATTACCTATTGTTAAAACTAGATGAAAGTTTAATATATATATATATATTTTTTTTTTTCAATGAAAAGTGAGATTTTCGATGGCTTGAGATTTTTAGCCTCTCCTTGAGTCACTTTTATGACATTTTTTTGTGCATTACAAATTTTATAGTATGTTTATTTTTAACACTCTTAAAGAAAAAAGTTGTTGTTTCTATTCAACAGTTTTATGGAAATTTATAGAATTAGTCAATTTGATTTTGAAAATCTATTTTCGTTGATAATTTTTAGTTATTTCTAAAACCGCATGTGCTCGTACTAAAAATAAATCCAGCAAGCCGGGTTCCGACTTCCTACTGCCGTAACCTTGACCTTCGTGTGGAACTGAACATGAATTAAAGAACAGCTCGTGAATGAAATTTAAAAATTGAACCTTTGCAATTTGGCTTCAGGAGATTTTTTATAATTTTATCAAATTTAGCACCGTATTATGTTTCTATCGAAGAAAATCGATACTCCAGGGAGAGAAAATCTCTTTGCATTCTTATTTTTTGTTTGTTTACAATGAATTCTAAATATCATGTTTACATTCATGGACAAACCTTTTCTTCATTCAAAATTCTTTCGCAATTTATTGCAGGAGAAAAATTGTCTTTTCAAAACTAGAGACTCTCATAAATTCTTTTGTAAGAATGGTTCTACCTACAAAACTTATTTGTGAAAAAAAAATCAAATTCTCTCTAAATATATATATCTACTGAGAACTGTCAGTGGATTTTTATTCAGTGTTCTCAGATGGTTCCTTTTTAGGTAAGCCAGAATCTCCAAATACACACGGAAAAAAAGGTATGGTTGGGCCAACCGTATATATGGATAAATATGGCACACCTATATTCTATGGATGCTGCAGCCAAAGTTTAGTCAGCGCAACCATTCCATTTGGTTGCGGCAACTATCAGTATTTTTGAAAAAACTATAAATATGGTTCCAGGAACCATAGGCGATATGGGTTAGGAAAACCCAACCATACCTTTTTTTTCCGTGCACATGTGCAAAGAGGTGAATTTATCCAATTTTAAGCTGCCTCTTTATCAGGAAATATTTTTCCATATATTAAAAGTAATTTATGGCTAGGCTTCTCATTTCTGCTCGACATATAAACGAAGGGAAATAGCGTAAGTGAATCGTTCGAATCTAGGACACATGTCGTTACACATTTCATAAATCAGAACCGGAAACTATATCCACCTCATACTCATACTCGCAACTCGATAAATATCGGTCGAATAACCAATGAAGAAGTTTAGTACATTCGATATTCGAAAAGTTTATTTACTACTCTTTCATTCCTTTATGTATTTACGAATTATAACAATTTCGCAAAATATTTTTATAATTTTAGAAATAAGAGAAAAAGGCCAAAGACAAAACAATGATATACTAAAAAGCATGATGGGCAGTTTTAGAATTTATTTAAAATTCTATAAAATTCTATAAAATTCTATCTATGATGTCAGTTAATTGATTAAAAGGCCGATACCAACAGGTTGCAACCTTCTTTTTTTCCCACTTTTTTATACAAACTTTTTTCACTTTTTGCTTGTTTTATACTCAAGGAGAGCTAAATAACTTGGTGCAGAATGAACGAAAAATATACTTTCTGATGCAATAAAATTAATAGATAATCTAACTGAAATTTGTACTTTCAAAATATTACTTTATCTTTTAGTTATTGGTACTTTTCTCTTGCAAAAGAAAGGTTCTTTAAGGAGCGTGAATATAAACTCGTAAAGAATTTCGAACATTAAATTTTTACGTAACTCGATGAAAAGTCTCCTTCCATATATCAGCAAGCAGAAACTTTCATTATACTCCATTTCCCATCCTTGAAATTAGCTTTCACAATAGTTTGAGAAATTTCGCATCAACTTCCGGAATATTTATATCCATTTTAAGTAAAATTTCAAATTTCAGTTAAAGCTGCTGGATTTTTCGTGAAAATATACCGACTTTTTTTCTATAATTAGAGAGGTAATTTCAGATTCAGGAACAAATTAAAGTTGAAGCTGTTAACAATTAACAATCAAAATGGTTCACACGGGCCTTGTGGGACAATATTTTTCGGAGTTGGACCCAAACTCAAAAGGCCCTCCGAAGGCTGCAGATCCTGCGGTTCAAGCTCGGAGGCTCGTAAGTAAATCGTCATAAAAATCCCTTTTTTCAATCTCCTTTTCCAAAATTTAATATTCTCGTTTTCCAAGAATGGAAAATAAGAATGAAGTGTTTTAAAAAATTTAAGTTTAATTTTTAGGGACAATATTTCTGCAATTTCGCAAAATGTTGAAGCACATTGAGGAAATTGTAGGTCAGTTGATGCAAACAGTAATTCAATATCGGTGTTGAAACTATAATAACATCTTGAAAATGCGCACTAGACCATTTTTCAATGCCTTCCATTTATTCCTTTTACGTCCACATAACCTTTTCTACCATAAGCTTTCCTACGTGCTTCTAAACATGTTTGTAGACCTATAAATATTTATGAAGCAATCAGATTTTCTTACTTTATGATTCCATTGAACAAGAGGACTTGAACAGAAAAAAAAAAACATACTTCAAATGTTATTTTCGCGGTAGATCATTCCTCATCTTATTGGGAGATCTTCATTCTGCGAAAACGTAAATATATTGACAAAATGTCCTTACTTTTAGTGCTTATTTGATTTACTTGAAGAAACATCTCCAAATTCGTCTTTGAAAATGATTTTATCTCGGACTTTATTGCAAAACGTCGAAAAAAATTGATACTTTTCAGGAAAACTCAAAAAGTATAGTTATGTATACAAAGCAGTTAATGTAATTTAAATAATTTAAATATAAATTAAACTTAGTTAAATTTAGTTTTTTTTTTCGTGAAATGCACAAACTTCGTGTACAAATATAACTGCAACAAGTACGTTTAACGAGAATCAAAAGGTTTCTGAAAATCGAGTTTTTTTAAAATTAAAACTCGCTTCATAACATTCAAAAAAACACAATAGCTTTAATCCTTACAATCGAGCTTACAACATATACTAGCCTTGATTGTAATATTGTGTCGAATTTGAAAAACTTCTCAATTTATTATTAAAAATTTCTAAATAATGCATTTAAAAATTTTTTAAATCATTGGTCATTTCTCCAATTTATATACAAGTTCATTGCTATATATAAATTACAAGTTAATTGAGAAGCATCGTCTTTTCACGTTGGTAACAATAATTTTGAAAATTACTCTAAGATCTGCATTTTTTAAAAAAATTACCGTAAATGAATATTCATAAGTCCCTCAAAGATATCTAAATAAACCTCAGATTTGGAATCGTGTCTTCTCTATATCGGTTTTTACTACTGACTCTTAAGAGAACATTATTTCAGTAGTAGTGGAATTATAAGGTCAGACGCAAGCCATCCGACTCGCATGCGTAGCAGTAGTGAAGGTTATTCAAAGCCAGACCACTTTATAAACATCAATAAATTTTTAACGTTAAAGCAGTTCTTTGCCAATTTATTATAGTTCAATCTGAGATTAATACATCAAATCGGAAATCGATTAAACTGTGGTTGTCTAAACGAAAAAAAAACAATGTCTGCATATACAAGCTTACGATGATTATGTATGAAACAAAAGGATTAATTTACAATCCGACAAAATTTACAATTTATTCTTCACAAAGGCTTACAATTTTTGTAAAAAATTTAATTTCCTATTACATATAAAATTGCGTGCTGACTTGCGGAATGAATAATGAAAACTTTCTGAATGATCATGTAAAATTCAAATGGAAACGTGGATTTATTTATAATTATATTTATATTTTATGAAATTTAAAATACTTTTATAAGTTATATAGACATCTTTAACTTTATTATTACAATTTGTGTACTCAAAAACACATGATGTGATAATAAAACGGACATAAATGGGATCAACACTTTTATGATCTTATTATAACACTTGGCAGCTTGTTAGAAAACTGGAAAATAAAACTCTCGAAACAAATGTATTTCTACAGATCTCTACAGGCAATATGACAATTTTCAGCAGATGCGAACATAATATTCTGTCGTTCAAAAGGGCCATCGATTTATAGAGTAACGTGTCCCACTCCTGCCATTATTTCCATTATTGGTGACATCATTTGAAAGTATCAATTTTCAAAACTTTTCTGATCCAGTATACATATTGGGTTCCAAAATGTCAAAGATTAAACGATTTTATTGTTCAGATTTTCTGAACAATAGCTATAGATATTGTTCAGAAAATCTGAACTCAGAAATTATTTTAAAAATTATAATTTTCTGCAACAATATCTTGCAAAGGGCTATATTCGTACGAAAAAGCTGGAAAGTTTTCCTGGCTCTTAGAAACTACTTTGTAATAAAAAAAATATGCATTGAAACTGAACTGAATTTCAGACGTTACATTCTGTTTTTTATTATATTTTCCAAATTTTCTCTGAACCGTGAATAAGGAAAACGTTTTTTTATTATTCAATTTATGATTACTTGAAAATTATTCATGCATTTAAATAGTACCTAGGAAACGATGTTCCTTGAAAGGTATAAAGTTCCCTGATGATATCGCTCTAAACTTTATGATATCCGTCGAGATTTCTAGGTCATAGAAGAAACCTCGGGAGAAATATGTTACGTTAAGTATACATGTTCAAAATGAACTTTAACACTGTGTGCAATAGTAATGTGAAAGACATTCAATAGATTTTTGATTAAAGTCCAAGTACACCTTATTTACATTCCTTATGTCTGATTTTTATCTCAGTAATACGAGATATTTCTTTATTTCTTTCTGACAAATAGGTAAATTAAAAATATTAAAAAGAGGGGTAGTAATATCAATAAATAATATCAGTAACTACAATCCAATGAAAAATAATACTGTATCATACTTATTTTTCATTACTGATCAATTTTCAGGAGGGCATGGAGCGGAGAGACGTAATTCTAACGGCCGTGTTCGGAACATTAGGGGCGCTTGGGGTTCTGGTGGGCCTAGCATTTGCTGGATGGCTTTATCTTCGAACCAGAAGGTCGAAGCAAAGAGACAGTGACCTTGAAGAACATAACGAACACTGCGAAGGTGCTAGTGGTAGTCAACAACAACCCGCCAAGAAAAATGGCTTCCTGAGTCTCAAAACTCCTCTGATCAGCACGAAAACTTTGGGGTAAGTCATTAAAAAAATCATCCTTTCACTGATACAGCATTTCTGTAATCAGTACTCTTAAAACAGCTTTAAAAAAAGTAAATCCCAATTTTTCGGGAATCCTTCACTGTAAACCACTTTGATACAATAATTTCCATGAATGTTAAAACAAATTATTTAGAATTCAGTTTGTTTTTTTTGCTGGCGAGGCTTAGATATTTTCATTTTATTTTCTTCCCACAAATTATTATATTTTTGCAAAATATATTACATGAACTTGCAAGTATGTCATATTAATACAAAACGGTTCTGTAAGTAAAGAGTGTAATCTGTTTTATTTGATCTTATACATTCTTTGGTGCAGTCAAAGATATGTGCAGTGAAGGGTTGACCGATAAAGCAGTTTTCTTTCACAAAAATAAATTGTAACCGAATGAGTTTGAAGAGTCGGTAAAAAAACTTTACAGAATACATAGATGTGAAAAAGTAAATGCTTTTTTCACCAACATTTTCATCGCTTTCACACTCATCATTTCACACGTATAATTTTAGCTAGGCTTTCGTGCTTTTACCAAAAAGATCTTTTACTACCGCAGGTAAGTTAAAAACAAATAATTTCTTTACCCTGGGAGATAAGTTTATCGAAGGTAGAGATGTCTTACCGACATTGAAGTGATTCTCTCGTATCAATTGCCAGTAACCTTTTTTCTAATAAGCCTTTCTGGGCAAGAACTATTTTACCGACAAAAATATTGATTCGAGATGACGTCAAGGGATTTTTCAATAAACTAAGAACGTTCGCTTAGATATAGGCAAATTCGTTAGTCATACGAAAATAAACTGTATGAAGATGTCTTTTCAAAGCGTCTTGCATTTAAAACTACTTTTATGAAAGACCTTTTTTTCTCGATTAGCATCTTTTGTACTCGTAAATATCAAAAGATATTTTTAAAAGCATCTACTCTCTTTAAAATTCTCTTTAATGAGATGTAAAAAGATTTTAGGGGTGTGCAAAATAACCCGAAATGTTGGGCTCGGGCTTTTAAAAATTCTTAAATTTCGGGTAGAGAAATCGTTCCTTTTTAAAGAAAATTACTCGCAAAAGAAAACCTTTGTTTTGCTGATGACATAGTCTTAGCTTAATAATTATTTTTTGATGTTTATTTTACCTGATTCTGATTTTAGGAAAAACTGTTAGCGTTTAGAATTACTGAGAGTGCTTTTGCTAGTTTTGATAGACAATGAGTCATGATCGTTAGGAAGTAAGGCAGTCAGATTCACAAGGAAAAAAAGGTTGGGCGGAAAGAGTATCAGGTTTTAAGACCATCAATCTAGTGTCTTTGAATCTTCCCTGTTGAGAAATCTGACACAGGCCAAAAAAAAATAGGAACAAAAAACGAAAAAAGTGGATTACATATATTCTTAATTCTTCCTGAAAGAACTTAACTTCTGGATAGACAATTAATTAGATTTTTTCGATCATTAATAATATTTCGTCTATCTCTTAAAAAACTTTTATCACTGACAATATTTTATTGAATCAAATAAACACTAGTATTTATTTTATTCAAGTGAGGTCATTTTATTGAATTATACTGCGCAAATAGCTGTTATGAATGATAACGAGAATGATAGTTAGATTATTATTTATTCCCTATAAAATGAAAATATAGTCTATAGCTCTTTATAATGGAAAAATAAAGCTTCAGGTTGAAAGCCCTCTATGTTTCCATTGATTAGCCTATGAGCTTTAATATTTCAACTACTAGAATCGATTTGCCATCTACCTTCTCTAGTCGATGACAAATACTTGAACTAATTAGTGCAAAAATCGGAACTAGACTAAAAAAGTATTTTTTTTATTTATGCCTTTAATTTAATATCTGAAATGTCTTGAGGATTGTTTACTGAGAAAATAAAATTGGCCATTGTCTTGCTGTATTATTGAAAGTGCTGGCTCCGTCACCAATACGCATCAGATATTCAAATCGATACGAGTGGCTTTGTTCAGTGTTTGAAACCATAAATTTTGATTACAGTATTCCATGATGATGCAATTAAATTGAAGTAATAATACCTATTTTATAATTCCAGCCTTAGAAATTTATTTCTTCTTTAAATAAAATTTTAGTGCCAAAGGTCAATTTTGACGACACAAATTACCGATCGAGTAAATAATTAGATTCCCCGGGTTTATTGTTACAGTAATTACATTATCTTTATGAAATTTTGGGAAATGATAGGATTTATAATTATTTTTTCAGTTGGTAATTTCACTCGTCACAACCGAGTTCAAAATAAACGCGAGTAAAACACGGTTATGAACTTTATGGGAACTATCGACGAAACTGGAAAAGGGTCGTTATAAAATAACTTTGATGGAAAGTATCAGCGACGTAATTTCCGAACTTTAATGCTTTCCCTGCTTTAATATACGAGCATTAGGAAATATAGATTTTAGTGCTATTGAAAAAAATGCTAATTGCGAAATGCTTGAGAATTAAGTGGCAAAAAGTACTCTAGAAATAAGTAAACCTTATCTTTAAAATGCTGTAATCTTTAAAACTATTTTACGATATTTTTTCTATTTAAGTTGAAATTACTGAATACAAAATCTTCTTTATTTCACCAGTAAAATCACTACTTTTGTAATTCACGACTCCTTTATTTTTCTCCATTTGAGGTACTTCTGAATGTAAGTACTGCTACTCTACCCAGATTATCTGGAGCAGCTCAGAGAAATTTCAATTATTCAGAAAAATACTCTGAAGTTATACATCATGTGCGGTGGAAGATATCTTTAATTTATTTTCGCACGAATAACAGAGAGAATTTTCATAATTTTTATTTAATTGAAAAGTAGATAAAAAGCACAAATCACTATTTTCGTGATGAAAATATTTAATAATCTCTTATTTCGCATTATAATTCCATAAATATGGATAACTGTCTGTCTGACCTAATATAGAGTGAACTACTGTAATATTATTCAATCGTATTAATTTAGGACTTGGAAGAAATATCTGTTAGATTTTTTAAGATTACGAAAAGGCCAAGAATTTTGATTCCTGACTGTATATTATGTAAAATGTCAGCCATCGCAATCATAGTCCTTGTTCAAATTTCATCTATATAAATCTATGCATAAAACTGTCCTACGAACGCATTGGACTCATCTATCACAATACCTACTATTCGAACGGACCGTAAAAATCCTAAAGGCTGAAATATAACGGAGGTTTTATCTGCTCCCATTTTCAAGCAGAAGTCTGAAGGTCCCTGGAATTGACACTATTTTACACACTTTTCATTGCCATCTATCATAAAGAACTATAAAATTTTCCATTTGAGCAAGTGTTCCTGAAAGATATTCTACTCTTGAAAAAAACTTGAGCAAAAATGAGTTTCCATAGATGTCCTCTGAGCATTAATCATATGTCGTGCGTAATAACAATTACAAAGTGGTTAATAGAGAATAGCAAGGCAAACAATGGCTCGTTTGCAAAGTTGAATTCACAGCAAACCCGGGCGAAGTTTTTCAAGTCAACGAATAAATGGCTCTGTTGGTTCAACTCAATGAAAAACAGCCAACTTGGGTATGATTTCACCTCGCGAATTTATCTCTTTCGAGATAGGTTTTTTTCCAGGAATATCTATTTCCCTTCTCTTCCTCCACTTTCACAAAAAGATCTCTGTATTGTTTACACATATATGGAACCATTCAATCACTTTAAGTCTTCTTATCGATTTTTTTCATCCTTTTTAACCGTGTCCTAAAGAAATACTCAACAATCAATATGCGCAAAAACGTCCAACTTACGGACTTTCTATATTGTCCTGAGAGTTTTTATAAAAAATACAATTGTTATACTGTACACTCAATCAATCAGATAAACCTGTCAATATTTCTTTCAGATTTATCATGGCGGAACTAAAATTTCGTTTTTTTTTTATTTCGTGATTTTGGGAAAGCATTTTGAGGTTGAGGAAAGATATGGCTCGTTGCCAAAACGTTGTGAAATTGGATTCCGCCTAGCCATTCTGTATTTAATATATTTGTTGCAAAATATTAAATGCCCTATTAGTTTGAAAAAAGTCCGTGGCTACGCGTATTGAAATTTCTCTATGAATAGCTGAATTTTTCCGGCATAAATATCGGAAATCCAAAATCCTTTGGAAAAAACTTGACCTTTTTTTTAAATTCCTATTTCCTCCGAGCGTTAGAATCAGTACACCATTTCTAAAATTCTATCTTATTTTAATAATGGCACTACAGTCTCGAGTACCCAAGACAAATTGTAATTTTTAAAAAGGCGAGGAAGGGCGAAAAACAATAGAATCCTGATTGCAGAACCGTCGTTCGTATTGTTACATGATGAATAATTAATTACGATTTTCCATAGTCTGGAAAACTTAAATTTTATTTGAATAGAACACTTCTTTTTGTAACCGTATTTTAACTCAATATATAATTGTCGAGTCATATTAAAAGCTTACATCATCCATATTTAAATAATGTACCTTGAATTAATGTACAGCTTCTTTTTATTACCGGAACGTGCCTTTATTTTGAGTAAATTAGTAAATGTTGAGAGTAATTTCTAAGCCAGACTAATCAGAACTTAGTAGGTGGTTAATTGAACCTGTGCAATTTTATCCAATCTTTATTGTTATTGTTTCGCTCTAGGCAAAGTCGTTTTGACACTGGGTGGGAAATGCCTCGTAGCGCAAAGATCAATACCTCGTCTGATGAGACTCATTTACAATAATTGATGCGCTTGACTCGAGGTCGGGTGAATTATTTTAATCTACGTCAGACTAAACATGTTTTTCTATAAAAAACGATTTAGGGTGTGTAGTGTAAGGAATCTCTTAATAATCTATGCTCTCAATCATCACTCAATGACGACAATCTTCATGAATTAGACTTTTCTTTAGAATTGAAATATTTCCAAATTCAATGAATATAATGGCCTCATTTTTCTCGAAAACAGACATGAAAAGCTCTGAGAAAATATAGGCAACAAATCTTTATTCTGTGTGAGGACAATAACCAACTCTTCTCTTTAGCAGTAAAAGCGGAAACGCTTCTCTTTTATGACTTTCTTATATTTTCCGCAATATAAGTCAGATGATGTAGTCTTCATTATCTCAGATCATATTTTTTTCATTTAAATTTAATCAGGATGTAGGGATTTATATTAAATCTCGAAAATTATAAATAACTACTCTTTCGAGATGCGTACCCACATAGTTTTTTTCCCTTAATCATGTTTTGTATTTGTTTATATGGATAAATATATCATACGTATATTTTGCTTTTGAATTCATATTAAAAATATGGACTAGAAATTCCATTTTGAACTAACATATGCAATCTAACAGGAGGTAATTTGTCAAAGGGAAAAACTTGGTTCTGCTTTCAGTGACGCTATTCCATATGTTATGCGGTCTATGCGGAGATTGACGTCTTCTCTCAGAAGCGGAACTATAATTTTAACTTACAAGTTTTCAGTTACGATTGCGTACGATGTGCAGCCTGAAAATATTTGCGAATTACCTAACGAATTTCTGCGAACGGCAAACTTTATGTAAATGAAACATTCAAAATTGGGTTAATACTACTCAAACGTTGCAAAGTTCGTATCTGACAAATTAGAACATTACCAGCATATATTTTCATTTTAGAAATAATAATGAAAGATAAACCGAATGATTTTAATAATAATATTTTTTTTTTGTTTGAAACTCTTTTGACATTTGTAAATAAGTTTTTTCTCAACACTGTGGGAAAAAAAACCCTATAAAAATCGAGATCAAGTGTCCGAAATTTGATAAAAAATTTCCATCCCGAATGGGAAGTTAGAACGTGCAGGAGCAACAAATTTTCTACAGCTGCCGAGTTTGCAGCAGTAGTCACTATCAATTCTCTGAACCAGAGGTAACTTCTGCAAACAGACAAGCGCAGTGCTTTTATACGAGACAAAGCTTTTCAAGGACATATTGTACTTAAAATGTCAGTTGGTTCATTACGTATCTTTACATTTGTTGCCTAACGTAATCATTTTACTCATGAATCTCTGTCTGTCACAAAATACTCAAGTGTCGTGTGTTCCCCATTGTAGTGTGAGAAAAGTTTTAATTGGAATTCTGATAACTTGTAATTAATTCATTATAAGTTCATTCATCTTTCTGCTAATATATAACCCGCTTTGAGAGTTCAGTGTTTCATTTTGCAATTTCCAGACAATTGAATTATTCTCTAACGTTGAATTGGAATAAAAAATTTAATGGGTCAGAGGTGAAGAGACTTTTTATGTATGCGTAAACTGTATTTTCCTACACATAAACTATCGAAAATTGCATTTCGGCAAAGTCGCCATTGATTTATTGGTTTTTAAGTACGTCTCGGAAAATGTCCTTGAACAATTTCAGAGACTTTCCTTGGAATATACATTATACGTTCTCCTTGGATCCGGAAAATTCGTTTGGATTAGATTTCAGAAGATATCGAAAACATGATTTAGTGTGAGCATGTCATTTATTCGCGGATTTAAAGGAAACAATGATTACTAGACACATAATTTGCGATGTTCAGGAGAATATATAAGTAGACGTGAAAAGTTTGTCAGAGAGAGTTTGATGAGAGGTTTCAAGATTCTGACTTTCGTGAGTCTCAAGGAAAATTGACATTGCCTGCAGTAACGAAAGCAAAGGGACGTCACCCAATATCAAAAATTTCTACATTCCGTCTCATGTAGTAGTTCAAAGTAAAATTGCACTGATTCTCATTCAAGCCACTTTCGTTTACATTGGAACATTTCCACTAAGTATGATTCTTAGTGAAGCAGAAAGCGATCCTATAAAAGACGGATTTGCTTCTCTTTTTTGAAGAAAGTCCGCCCATTTTTGATAATAAAGTCGAGTGATAACCAGATATAGATCTCCACTCTGAATTTCTAGACCTTCGAATTCTTTCAGTCGATTGAGGAATTTCCATCGACTAACATGTTGAGTACCTCAATTTTTACCCATTTCAGAAAAACAATTTGCAAACGATTTTTCATGAATTTTTATACAATACAATGTTTTCTTCACTTATTTTTTTAGTAAGTTCTAAAGATACTTTATCAGGGAAAAGTAAGGGAAATTGAAAAATTGAATTTTGCAGCCACCTTGTTTATATCCTGGAGTTGGATAGAAATAATGCAGAGAGAGTTGTTATCTACATTAAAGCTAGTGACGATGGTTTTCACCTGTTTGCAGCTTTTAATCCCCGTTGGATAAAAATTATCTTTGAGGTTTATAGTCTGAAACTGAATATTCAGATCATAAAGCTTTGTTAAAAATTTACGCGGGAAATATAAAAGAGTCGTTATATTACAAGACTATTCTTGTCATGCTATAAAGCGGAAAATTACATGCGCTTAAAAAAAAGTCTGATATCTTTTACGTTTACAGTATATACCCTGTTTTTTACAATAGTCGATGCATTATCTGCTTGCAACCCACAACTGTGAATGTCAGTATTGCTCTCATGCGGTACATAAAGGAATAAGGCTAATGTTGACAAACTATATGTACGAGTATATATTCACTTAACTTTCACGTGCACTCTAACGTGTTTTAATTAGAAGATGAAGAAATGTACATTACGATATTTTCTTATCACGTGAAATAAGAACAAAAATTTTATAAAAGAAAAAAAAAAAGAGTTTCCACCCGTCGAAAGTAGTTTGCGAGCCTCGGAGGAAAACACTGATGAAGTGCGCTTTCAAAATGTAAAAGATAAATTGTAGTAGAAGTAAATTGAAAACTTCTTTTAGCTTTTTCTCGGATAGACTAATGTCTGAAAAATAATTAAAACTAAAGAATTGATTAAAATTAAAATTAAAGAATTGATCAAATGAACGAATACTTTTATTGATTGCATTTTAAACTAGAAACAGTGTTAAAATATTGATTTACTTGCAATGAAAATAATTTTGCATGGAGAAAACTTTCAATGGCTATTTTTGTTTCTAGTTGGGACATTATTTCTGTGGATAAAATAGAATTGGAATAAAATATTTCGTTCATTTAAACATTCAAAACTTCTGGTACATACCTGTTTGATCTTCCAGAATCTCAGCTCTGGAATTTCCAACACTTCCTGTGGTATGCATTATTAGAGAGATAATACCGTCCGAGCAGCTCATAAGCCTGATTGAGCTTAGGTTTAATAAGAAATTCAAGAATGTAGGACGAGATTAAAAGGATCTCTCATAGACCAGTCCCAAAATTCCTTTAGAATAGTTTAAATTAAGCGAAATGTGATTTTATAAAATAAGCTTCTATATGCGAGCTGAGAAAATGAAAATCTTAATTCAATTTAAGGAAAATAAGCTTTTTTTCTATATTTGGCGCTAATTAATTTAAATCAGCTCAGAAGCTTTTCCGTAATCTGTTATATATAAAAAAAATCAGAAGTGAATTAGCTAGAAGCTGCTCGAACCCATCAAATCAGATCACGTCACGTAAGCGTGCTTTATAAATTGATCAGAACTCCCGTAACAAATTGATCTAGTTAATCTTTCTTTCTCTCCTGTCGTATCCAATGACTTCAAGTACTTTCGAGAAATAATTAATTCCCCAATAGATTATTCTCACAGTCTAGCACAAAAAAAACATCAAAGATTACAATCGTGTATGAAAAAAGTATTTGAAACTGTGAAAAAATTTCAGATAATAAAATTCAAATTTAGAGGAACATTGATAAAGTTAAAAAATTTAAATTGAAAAGTTAATTAAATTATATTCGACTATAATAAATAATTATATGTATAATTATTTGTATAGTTACGGGACGTGACATCAGATTTAAAATTCTCTAGTTGCAAAGAGCTTTTCATAATCTATGGTATATGCACCTTAGAATAAGCTCTGAATAAATTGACTTACCTCTTTATAATATTTAAACATCTGTTGCAATAGGGCTGCAAAAATGAAAATGAGCAAAATTATTCATTTGGAGTTATTTTGAAGTGAATAGAATACGAGATTTTCAAATAAACTGAAAATTTTCGCTCGATTCTAGTAAATTATTCTTTTTTTACGTATACATATATAAGAGGCATAGGAGACGTATAGAAGCAACCAAATATAGGTTCCAGAGAATTAATTATCTCGATAATCGATTTCTTATACACGGAGGACCCTATTTATACATGCTATACTCAGGAGTCCTGAAAATGAAGTCTCTATGATCTTACTTTCTTCAACATTTTTGTTTGCCAAATTATAGATAGTACATTAATTTTAATTAATGATAATCATTAATGATAACCCTGTTTTCGGGGAATAATAATTTTTATAGAGATTACTAATTATAATTTTGAGATAATGTAGTACTTTCAATTAATCTAAATTGAACTTTAATTAAAATTAGGTGCCGTTCAACGCCCTGCTAAAGTGGCATATATAATTATGCACCTTGGCAGTACAGTAATTGGACAAAGCATATGGTATTTCATCTTAGCTGCTTTAAAGTAAATTCCAAATTCATATCTCACAAATCTTGTAAAATTGATTTTTTGACTATAACTTCTCAAATAATCCAAATTTAATGTAGATGTAACAAAAAAATATTCCTTGTGTCGAGACGAATTGATTGGTCTATATGATTAATGCATTTAATTGCAAAGTAAGGAAGTTATTTTTATTTATAATTTT
>JAUEJJ010000044.1:5383592-5394564 GCA_032164275.1 Synergus coniferae | reverse complement strand
GAACCAGTTTTAATAAATTCATAAAGTTGTAACATTTAATGAGAACCCGTGTGGAGAAGCCAATTGGGGCCTAAATGGGCCCCAAGTTGAGTTGTGCAACTTCCAATAGGGACCTAATTGGGCTCTCCAACCATACTAAAACTAAAATATATTATTTTACTAATAAAACTATTATATTTGAAGATTTTTTGACAAATAGGGTTGCCCAATTGGACTTAGATTGGCTTCTAAATAATAGTTGGGCTTAACTGGGAAGATTTCCAAACGGGAAGTAGGTACAATCTTCAGAATCTTATCAGGGTCTGAAGATCCTGATAAGAGCCGAAATCGTTCCAGTGGATTTGTGAGAAAGATTTCATACACAGTGAAGGATGCGAGTCGGCTGGCGCGAGTACCGAAGAGGAAGCGTGGACGACAGGGTTGTTTGATGGGCGGTATGCGAGGGAAGGGATATGCGGATTGTGGGGTGTCGGGGACAGGAGGGCTAGACTCGGGGTGGTTAGGGTGTGTGCAAGTTTCTAGATGCGCGAGGAGGAGCGCGGAAGTGGCCACCCGTTGGAGGGGGTTATCCGAGTTCGGTGGGGTTGAAAACGACTGGGGGTGGAATAGCTGGGGGTTGAAGCAGCTGAGAGCAGTGCGAGTAGGTCACACCGTCAACCACCATCGGAGTAAAGTGCTCGACGAAGGGCTCGTAACTGCCCATCGGTAAAAAACTCCCTTCCTCTACTCGTCATTTTTCTACGTCTTACCTTTCGTCACGGTCGTAAACACCGTCGGCAAAACAGAACCGAAATCAGTCGCCAAACTCGGAAATTGTAACGCGTGTGTGAGGGGGACTTGTACCGGAGTAAGAAAAGTGGGTGGGGGTGGTGAAAACGCGTACGATCCCCGACTTCCGGAGTAGAAGTGAAGATGCACAAGAGCCAGTTGCAACTTCCAAATCGAGTGAGAAACCCGAAAATTGAAAGTCAAGCAAGAAGCACGAAAGGAAGATCCTTTGCTTGTTGGTACACAAGGGTCGCACCGGAACTCAATAATTGCTTTTCCAGTTTTTAGAACTTGCTTTCAAGTGATCACGTTGTCTTATGTAGTACTGTGCTGAACATCGAGTCTTTTTGAATAATAATTGAGAAGAGATATTAGAATAAGGATTTTCTTGTTTGATAATTTATTCTACTGATGTCATCTGGTCTGATTACTTCTGACCTGATCACTTCTGATCTGATCTGTCTGGATAAGATATAGGAGGTCTTGGTACCGTAGACGTGTCTTAACAACAAGTGATTTTTGAGCAACGATTGAAAGCCGTGGTTGGTTGTTGGCAACCTTGATACTAATGAGGCACAGATGTCTTTATCAAGACATAAGACATAATTGTTGAGCTTAGTAGATCCACAGTTCCCTCGTTTATATCGTAATTTGTACTCCTAAGTGAGAATTGTTGCTGTTGAATTGTTTTCGAGCAGTATTGTCGTTAATCGTTGAATTTTACGCTATTCGTTACATAATAGAGAGTACAGAGAAGTACTCGCATAGATTATTCCAGAGGCCTTTGCGTCAAACAGCGAAGTCATTGTTACACCCGGCATAGCGACCCAGACGTATGACGCGTCCATCGATCTTGAATCGATCAACAGTGACAAAGATGTTTATTATCTATTTGTAAGAACATTAAATTTTGTTCTGCAGCTTTCAAGTTCAGCTTCCTAGATATTTGATAAAACTTGTGATCGTTTTGAAATAGCATCATTTTACAAAACTCAACGAGTATAATTAAAACTCAAAGGAGTATAATTAAAACTCAAAGGAGTATAATTGATAAATGCAGTGAGGTGTTTTGTGAATTTTTCACTTGGAATTAGATTTCCATATGTATTGGGATTTTCCAGTGGTTTGGATCACGAGTGGTAGATTGTGATTGTGGAAGGATCGCGTCCAAGGACAATAGGAGCAAGGCCAATGGATGAAAAAATTTTAGTGTGAGTCTTACATAAGTGGAATTCGCGGACAAGAGAAATTCCAAGGATAGATGCAAAATGGAACATGGAACCATCAACGAAATGAGAAAGACAGAGCAACAATAAGATGGCTTTAGAGTCTAAATCGGGAGGAGTATTTTGCAATGATGCATACAGGCATTGTTTGAAAATGTGAGAGTTTTTTTTGGCATTGTTTACACGAAGAAAAAGGAAGATAAGGAACTCGTTTTCGAAAAACTACAGGTTCGATTTCAATCGCTGATATATCACCGGTCGAAAATGGAAGTTGCGGCTTCGGCGATGTTGGACGGCCTAAAAAACAATCGGATCAGCAAGTTGGCGCTCTCGCGGTTCTTATCACAAAGCCTGTGAGTAAAGTATAGAATAGCTATTCAGCAGCACGAAATTGGTTTGACATTAGAGATAATGAGAGAAACCGCAAACACCAGCACGTTCTGCATTCAATTAATTGTTTTCATTGCCGGACCAACTTGCAGCTTTCGGAGTCGCGTTCCCTTCATTTCTAACTGTACACATGAGTTTAGGGTTCTAGATTTCGAGGGTCTAGGGCAATAAATTCCTTATCATCTATAAATAAGGAATTACGGTCAAGAACGCGTCAATGAGGCGCTGGCTTTCAATTCCATTCTATAAAAAAAAAAAAATGACTTTGTGGTTGCTTGATTAGTAGTCACATGTGATAGTGAGACAACAAATTTTGCACTGGAATGGTTACGATAACTATAATCTTCTTTCGCTTCCGAGAACTTTTTTATCACTGTTTATTTTTGATTAAAATAATTTAAAACCTTGAACATATGCGCGTAAATTTTAAAAAGTAATGTAAAAATGTACATTTTCTCTCTTATGAATAAGAAATGTCTACACAGTTAAAAAAAACTTCAACTCACTTGTTGACTATTACACTAATGATCAGAGTTTTTTCACGTATGAAAATTCTCTCATTTTCACATTTTTCTTGTAATACCGTGTTAAGTGGATTGTAGGGCCAAAATTCCAACATAATATTAGAGATCGATAACATAAAAATGAATTAATTAGACTTTCAAAATGTTATTTGACCGAAAAAAATATTAAAATGAGCAAGGTGCTCATTTTTCCAATTAAGTGGCGGAAACTAAAATTAAGTGGCAATTATATTTGTAAGATAGAAGCGAGTGCAATCTTGAAACAGCCTTAGGCACATCAATTCTTCAAGTGCACTCCTTTTTCGTGTCTGAAGTAAACAGTACTTTTTGTTCATTTTAATTTTAGAGGCCCATTAAATTTCTTTTACGGTGATATATCTACAATAAAGTTAAAATTTTTATTTTACAAATTAAATAAACTATCTTGTGTCCTTTGATATACCAGAGATTCATAGCATCCAGTTTGAAAGCACTCAAATTAAAATGGTTAACTTCAAACTCTCTCAAATTTCGAATGCGGGAAAAAGTGGAAGAAATAAAAAATATTCGCATTTCAAAATTAGCAATATAAATATGAAAAAAGGCATTCGAAATATGAAAAAGGGCGTTTATATGTCATTAAACTGATACGAATGCAGATAATCAGAAAGACTTCGACTAAATGGTTCTTGAAATAAGCGGTCCAAGCGCTCGGATCGATGGACCACAGAGTGGTACCTACATGAAGTCATAATGCTTAAAAGTAGGTTAAAATGTAGGTAAAAGTATGGCCAATTTGGTAACCTAAGTCTGATTGTGACAAATGTTTCGAGTTGAAAAACGTATTCTATTAGATATTTAGAATTCACCCACTCGTGTTTACATCCTCAGATATTGCAGAGTGAAATTGGGGGGTCCATAATTTAAATCTAATCTTCTGCAATTTAGGGGAAAATGCCAAAAGCTATTAGTCTCTCGACATGAACAGGTTTAAAGATATTCATGACGTAGTATTCAGCCATTAAAGATAATGGATATGTAGAAACTTTTGGCTCAGATGCAATGGCATATACATACAGTGTGAAAGTACGAAATATTCACAGTAGAGGAAACCCAGTTTGGTCAGACACCGAGGAAGAAAATTTGAAATTCCATTGGTTAGAATTTCCACTCAACGGTGCCAATTAAGAGCTTTATCATTGTATTTAGCCAAGGGTAGAATTGTTATTTGTTTAGTCGTGACGTTGCCGGTGCAATACAAAATAGAAATACCTTTCAACAAATTAGGACAAATTAGGTTGAATTCAAAGTTGCTTAACAGCACTTGCATAATATTTAAAATACTTCTTGATTATTGATTTTTTTATAACATTTGCATAGTTACCTAATTAAATTTGATGTCGATACATGAACATGTAAATTAGTTTGCTTAACGCTGGATAACTGGGATCAGCGTTTTAATTTAATTACAGGATTAAATTATGGGATCAGAAAATACAATCGGCTTGTTTAACAGCTTTAATTTAAATTAGGCTGTAACTGCGATCGTGACCTGATGTTATCGTGAAGTGTGTGTAGTAGCATGTAAACGTGAACGAAAACGAGCTGTGATGCACATTCCCATGACAATAAGATTAGTATCAAACTTTGTGGGGTTATCTACTAATTATGAAGTTTATAGGTCCTTTGAAATATTTCCAAAACACAGTTAAAATAATAAATGATTTATTTTAGGTTTTTTTTCTTAACTAAATAAATTCGAGAATTTGTTTTCAAGTCTAAATTATTTGATGAATCTATTTTTGAGGAAAATCAATTGAAGACTGAAACGTAAATCCTTTTTTAGACTATTCTTTAATTTGTCAGACAAAGGTCAGATGTTAAATATAGTAAGAAGATAAAATACGTTTGATCCATATTTTCTTCCTAATGATGTGCAGATTTTCCAACTGCTGGTAGTATTTCATTGGAATACATGATCATAAAATTATATTACTCTATAAAAAAGGAATTTTTTCTCATAGAAAGGCATTATCATTCTGAACAGCTTTCATCTAAAGCGATTTTTTTATTAAGTATAGAGCAATTTAGTTTGATTTTTTTCTCTTTTTCTCGTCATTGAGGTTAAATAAATTTTTATATTATAGAAGTATATATTCAGTATTATATAAGTGTACATTTGAAAACTGTAATACGTGTACATTTTTTAAATATTTGGATCCCTTATTTCTTAAAAGTAATGAAAGACCATTTGTTCAGATTAGGAAATCTCGAAAGGAAAAACGACGAGAAAATACATAATAGATAAAAGGAGTAAGGCTCGGGATCCTCTGGGAATTAGAATAAATCCGATTACATCGCTTGTCTTGATGCGCAGAACAAAATATAGAAAACCGCAATCTGGAAAACAATCTGGAAGAAGTGGAAGTCTATAACACTAATAGGTCAACTGAAAAAATAAAAGCAATTTTTTACGTAAATCAACTTAACTTATTATTACGGAAAAGAGAATTGAAGGTTGCACGATGCACAGCGAGGTGAGAAGAGCAATTGGAAAATTTGCTTTATCCTTTTTCCTTTGTTCCACTTATATTCTTTTATTTTGTATAAAATAATTGAATATCCTTCAACAAAAATTTTTTAATTAAAACTTATGAGTACCAATATTTATTTTTTAGATAAATTGTTGTGAGAGGGTTTTGTTTGTACTCGACTTTTATACTTGTATCAATTTATAAAACTTTCAGTGAAACAACAAAATATTCCATATTTATGAATTTCAATCCTGCAGCTTTTTCAGAGCTCAGACTTCACTAAATCTATCAGAGACGTTTAACAAAATTACTAGTGTAATTTTGCACTAGACTGATAGTTTTCACTAATAATTCTATTAAACTGTCACTAACTTTCAGTAAACGGTTTCCATTAATTAAAATTGTGAAATAAGTTATGCATTTAGAAATTTCTTCACAACTAATAGTAAGTCTTAAAACTTTAGAAACAGATTTGGTTTCACATTGTGAGAATATTGTCGCTAGAGCGTTAATCTGGCTAATTTATTGAATCTCTGAAGCTATATCCTGCGTGTGGCGGTTTCTGCAACGTATATCTATAACAATACATGCGAATCGATTTATAACGCCAATTAGATACAGGTGTAGTTATTAGCTTGTAGCATGATCTTCAGTCGTATAAGTTGAATGAGTTGATGAACAAATACTCGAGCACGTTACTACAACTAAACTCATTCCTGTTATTTTATGTCGTTAATTGTAACGATTTCGTGGAACTATCTAAGTTATTAGGCAATAAAAGCGGTCATTTTATCAGAGAACTGAGCAGCCTTTGAAAAAATTGAGTTAACTGAATAATATGCAACATAAAATAAACTTTAAATTATGGCGTATAGCGTTTAGTGTGCAAGAGTAATAAGAAAATTCTTAAAGGCATAAAATATTTATTATAGAAATCTACGAAGTTAATTCTCTTTAATTATCAAATTGCGTTTATGTAAATATAATAATTTTCACCAGATTCGAAATTAAAGGGATTTCCTTTGTAAATTATATTGAATGTTTGATCACTTCGATTTATAAATTATTTATACGAGTACAAAAACATTTGTCACATTTCTTATTTAATAATTTTGTTATGAAACTCGTGTAAACATTCGAGAGTAATTTTCTTTTTTAAAGCCCTTTTCATATAAGGCCGAGTTTTAATTAAAATTTATTCAATACCAAGGCGTCAGCGATAAAAATGTTAACTTAACCGAGCACATGAAGCTTTAATATATTCTCTTCCTGCATTTTTACACGTTATCAGAACCAATATCTGGGACTTGAATAGTTGGAACAATTTTCTTTCATTATTTATAAAAATCTAATAAAATCCAACGACAAATAAAAAGTATAATAGAATAATTTTCAAAGTTTTTTTTCATTTTTAAATTGAAAACAAATTCAATTTGAATATGTTGTTGAAATTAAAAAATGTTGAATATAGGAATTGATTTTTTAATGATTTCACTGTATTACTTATTTGGTTTTGAATTTCATGCGAATATATATTTAAAGTTTTGAACCACCTTGTTACAGTCCACTGAAAAATCTTTCTTCTCTCACAAAGTACAGAACCTTTAAAGTAATAAAAAAACTGCGAAATGTGTTGGGAAAGATATGAATATTGCATAGAAACTTTTATCAAAGAAAACGTACTTGTACACTTGATGCTGTAGGTCAACTTGTATTATAGTTGAGGACTTTTACTAAAGCTTATACTTTTATCGCTAAACTTTTACAAAAATATTTCATATCACATGTAGACGTGAACTTATTGCTTGAATCAACTCCTGGGAAAAGTAAAAGATATGGGACTTTTGCGGGAAAGTAACTTGTATGTACCTATAAAAATCTAAAAAAATTGCATTGCTTTGTAATAATTAGAAATGAAATAATTCTATCGGGAAATATACAGTATTTTCTTGTTGCAGCAATATCGTTTTAATGTTGTAGAAATACTGCACGGAGATGTT
This sequence comes from Synergus coniferae, assembly GCA_032164275.1. Taxonomy (NCBI): domain Eukaryota; kingdom Metazoa; phylum Arthropoda; class Insecta; order Hymenoptera; family Cynipidae; genus Synergus; species Synergus coniferae. The sequence continues at coordinate 5,387,143 of JAUEJJ010000044.1, read as the reverse complement.
TAAAAATTTTCATAAATCATGAAATAATTAATTACAATTTTCTTTTAAATATTTCTAATCGAACAGACATTTACGTTCGTTATCTAAAATCTAAATCCCGCGCAACATTACTCTACAGTATTTCATGTTATTAGGGTAAGCAGCAAGACATTTATTTTTTAATAATTAAGAGTTGATTGAAACATTTCGAAATATTTTATTATTTGAACTTCCAGTGTACTCTACTTCCGTGTTTAATTCTTTTATTTCTAAGATAATACCTTAAGTGAGAGAAAATGAGAATATGTCCGGTAAAGTAATTACGCTGTAATTGAATGAAAAGCGTCCCTCAAAGGGAGAAAATGTAATATTTACTATTGTCCTTGCATATAGGAAAGTAATTTAAATTTTCACCTGATGAGGAAAACAAAAACAAAACACCTTTTTACAATTTACCCTTTGTTTCCCATTATAGATTTATGCACACATTTCGACCTTTTTTCAAATTTACTTCAGAAAGAAGAATCTTTTAGAAATTGTTATAAATACCTACAATGCCAAGAGTTTTACAATGAAAAATGAATTAAAGTTTTACGCACATTAAAATTTAAATTCTATATCTGTTTATTGTCCCTTAAAAAATTCATCAGTGTTTTAAATTTTATAATGTCAAATTGAAAGGTGATAATTACGTACATATCTATTGAATTAGATTAAAAACAGTACAGTTGAGTTTAAATTTGCAGATTTGAAAGTTTCCCAATCCAACCGGAAATTTAAAGCACATTTGAGACAATAAATTTTATTGTCAACGAAGAGATTAAACTTCGATAGACGGCTTATCACAAGTGAATTCAGTTATAAATGAAATATTAGCACTCGAATATTAAGGGCGTTCTCCCATTCTATTATTTTTTTTCGAAACGATCCCTACCTTACCGAAATTTTTTTCTCCACAACGTTACGTCTACATTGATTGATATATCAAAATGAAAATTTCAATAATTAAAGTTAAAGCATTTAGGACCAGATAAACGTACCTTAATGCTTTATCTTTAATTATTGAAATGTTTCAATTTGATATCTCAATAAATGTAGACGTAACGTTGTGCAGAGAAAAAAATGTCGGTAAGTTAGGTATCGGATAAGTAATAAATGCCCTTAATATGCGCACGTCTCATTATCTCGCCTGTCACGTAGAGAAGGCACAAAAGTTCAATGAAAATGCAAATGCTTGAAAATTTCCTTGGTACGAAGAGTTGAAACCTCCGTTCGGATAGTTTTATAGCACGGCTTATTCCATCCCTCTAGGACGTAGTTTCACCCCTTAAGGCTTCGTAGTTTCACAGATGATTAGAGATGCATCATTGTAGAAAAAAAAGGAAAAATGTCACGAAAGTACTATATGATGACATTTTATGGTTTTTCAGACCGGTTACTCCAGCTATCGAAGAAACAAGGTATTCAAGTGATTACTATAATGCCTAAGCTTGCACAATTTTATTTCTCTTCGACACACACACACATATATATATTATATATCATATAATTATTTCACCTCACATTTTTTGCATATATACTATTTCCCAGCTTTTAATCGACTCGTGCAAGCGTCATTTTTCGTCTTCTAAAGCTTTTTCTAGCTTCGCTTTAAACCTGAGCTTCGGGCGAAAAAGTGAGGCTATCCATTTAGAGCTGCCTGATGATAATCCAAAAACCGTACATGAATTTTTTTCTCTCCTTTTCAGAGAGTTGTTTTGCTCTTCTTGCTTTGTTAAGGATTTTTACACTCTTTAACATTACTTTTTATATATAAAATATCTGTGTAATAAATTATATATAAAGTGTATAAAGAAATATGTATTTAAAATTAATCAAGAGTTTATTTAAATATGCAATATCCATTTGAAAAGAAACCTTTTACTGGTGCTAAAGCAAAAACTTCAGCTTCTGAAAGCTTCATTTTAGGTTTAAGATGTTAGTAGGGCACGAATGAAAAACCACTTTTCTTTGTGTTACAGGTGCTGCTTGCTTTTGTTGATTTTTCAACGACGTTTTTCTTCTCTGCTTTTCTAGATTTCAAATATATTTTAAAGATCCGGAAAAGCTTTTGAATCTTGAATTTTGTTCTCTCCGGCTGTGTTCCCCTATTATAAATATGTCAGCTCTTGAAAAAAATGCAACAATAGAAAGATATTTGAGAAAGAAAAGGAAATTTAGTACTTGAGAAATCTGAATTGCAGTCAGCACCTTAATAAAAAGGAGGGTAGGTGGTTTTCCACTGACATTTTAAGCCTCACCAGGCATGTCAGGTATTCAGATCAAATCGAATGCAAATTAATCGAAGGAACGTTAATCGGAAATCGTGATCCGTCCAGATCTTTTGAATTCAGACAACTGAATGAAGAATAGACAATAGAACAAAGTGGTGATTCATCACTTACTAATAATAGAGACTCAGAAGTTCCCTAGACATTGAATTTCTCATTTAAGTCTTGTCATAGAAACTGAAGCTCAGATTGTGGAAAAATACTTCGTCAATAAGTTCTACAGTTTTTTCTTAATTCCATTTAGCTCAATTAGTATTTTCCCCAATTCCATTGAACTCAAATTGAAATCAAATTTGTTTCCAACTTCTTTTACCAAAACTCATTTTTCCACAATTTTACTTAACTATGTCTTCCAATCTTCTTTTTCCAAAAAAGCTAGAAAAGCTGGACGAATAGACAGTTCGATAATTATTATAGTTTAGATATCAATAAAATAGATGATGCTTGGAAATGCAATGAAGATAGTAGGACTTTTCATTAGTGCAGAAATAGCTTTTTAGGTCTACGAGGATATTCCATTAGCATATAGTTGAATATTTCACCATTATTTTCAATCCTCTTCATAAGAGAGTTAACTATACCCTGCAATATTATGCAACTCCACATTTCCCTGGCATGAGAAATTAAAATATACTGACTCCAAACATACTTGGTGATGAAAATTGCACAAAAGTGCTGCAGTGCGTTTTCGCTTTTGACACAAATAACTAGTTACATACCTACAATGAAAATTAGACACAGCACTTTCAATTATTTTTAATTGTCGACAAATTAGAGCATATCGTGAAAAAAGTCTAACTTTTTAAATCCATTCTTTTGAAATAATTATGCAAGAGGAAAATATCTCACGAATGTTTATTTAATTCGAAAGTATTTTCGAATATTTCATTACTTAAAACTTCTAAAGAATATTTGAAATATTTTACTGATAACTACTTTTTCTTTTTGAATGATAAAATAGGAAAACTTTCCTTCTTCAAACTTCATTAATACACTACCGCACGTGTCATGAATTATTTTTTTCTACTCTATACAACATCTCCACGCTTTTCGCACATGAAAATAGCAATATATAATCTCATTAGATAAATACTCTACATTTTTCGCATGCCCCTTGCTTGGGACATAAATTGCCTCCTTTAAAAATTAAACCGTTAAATGATATTCCTAGTAAAGCAGTGGTTTAGAAGTTCATTTTGAAGTTCATTTTGAAATTCATTTTGAAATTCATTTTGAAATTCA
>JAUEJJ010000044.1:5328634-5348515 GCA_032164275.1 Synergus coniferae | reverse complement strand
AAGTGCTGTATATAAAGAAATTATTCTAATTAGTCGCCTGATACAATTGGATTCTAACAAAAATTTTATTTTATTTTATTCCGTAAAATTTGTCAAAACCTTTTGGTTTGGAATTAATGAAAAAAAAAAACTTAGTTGGTTATAAAACATAATTTGCAAAAAATAATCCTTTTTTATTTACTAATTATAAAATCTTTTCTTAAAGGTTTCCCAATCCAAAAATTGCAGAGCAGAGTACTGCACCTTCATGTTTTCGACTATGATCGGTTTTCACGGGACGACTCCATAGGGGAAATGTTTCTGCCGCTCTGTCAGGTAATTTCAATTTGACTGATCACCAACCTAGAATAACAAGTAATTAACGCTTATTTGATTATAAAATTGCCCGAATCAACTTTCTATGAATATCAAGAGCAAGTGAGCGTAAACAAATTTAAATGATTAATTTAACAAATTTATTTTTCTCAACAATCCTCAATTTTTCACCATTCTGAGTTAAAAAGGATAGCCCGCTATATTTTCCAGGAATATTCCTGGAATATTCGATTAGAACATTGTGAATATTCCAGTAAAATATTGCTGTAATATTCCGGAAATACGGAAATGTCCGGCGTATGAAATATTCCATTGAAATATTGCTAGATTTAATTAAATGATTCCGGAATTTAAATAAACCTAAAGCAACTGTTGAATATATTATTATTGGTGACAGTACCTTTAAAAGCTTCTAGAAATTTTCACGGCTGTATTTCTAAATGTTACTATCGAATATTTCAGAAATATTCATGGAATATAACGTTCTATGGGAGTGAACGTTTTTTCGAGTCAAATTTAATATTTAACTCACGACCGGAAATGTAAAATGACCTTTAGTTGCTGTAGGATATGTGGGGAAAACAGATGTGTCTTTTAGAAATTTTTTTTCTCACACGATTCGAAGTTTCTCTCGCGTGCGCTTTCCCATATTCAGTGGTTAAACATTTTGTTCATCGTGGCCTATAGTCCACTATTTTAGTAATATATTATCGGTTACAATAAATTGGTAACCCGTGGAATTATGGAAATCTTTGATCTACATTGTTCCAAAATAAACCGCACCAATTGCTTGTTATTTTTCTGATATCTATAAATCACTTTATAGTCTCCCAAATCAAGGCACTTTTCCTGGCGAATTTTGCAAATCACTTGCCACGCGAATTTTATTGTTTTGTTACTGTACATATAATATTATATATTTTGGTCTATTATTTTATTATTTTACTATCTTGTTATTTTTATTAATCATAATGTGAGTGGAAATGAATTTTGAAATATATTTTATAATCCAAGTATAATGAATATTGTATTAGAACATTTTTATTGAATATTTCTTAGAAAACAGAATTATAAATAATTTTTAAGAGACTTGAAATGTTTATTAATTCTCTATCGAAGTTTTTAACTAGAAGTGATTTGAAGTTAATTTCTGCTTTAAACTCGTGTCAAAAGACAAGAGAATTCATGATATTAATGGAGAATTGTGAAATTTGCAGGTCGACCTTTCAGAGAAACCGTCATTTTGGAAAGCCCTTAAACCGCCTGCAAAAGATAAATGCGGCGAACTTCTGTGCTCTCTATGCTACCATCCCAGTAATTCCGTGCTCACGTTATCGCTTTTGAAAGCAAGAAATCTCAAAGCGAAAGACATCAACGGAAAGTCAGGTAAAAATAATTATCATCTTTAGTTCCTTTGAATTTTAATTAAATATTCTGTACATTTAAGATCTCAAATTTCAAAATTAAATTAGAAATTCTTTCCTTTACAGATGTTTTGAAATTATTATCCTCATTATTTCTCTACATATCATTAGAAAATATTTCACAACAAATTGCTTTTTGAAACTTTTATTAGTTGGGAATTTCGAATAAGCTTTTAATCTAAAGCTCAGCTTATGAATATAGACCCTATTTTATACTGTATTAAAAGAGGTTCATAGCAAGTGCTTTTTACACCTTTTACGAGTTATCCTTCATAAATAAAAAACGTCGTATACATAGGATCCATAAAAAAGAAGAAGCTACATTTTCATGGTTGGTTTCATTTTCATACACAATATTTAAAAACAAAATGTTTCAGTACAATTCAGCTTTCAATTATAGTTGATGGAATTTAATTATTTTATTTAAAATGGATTGGTATCTCTATGGCGCCAATTAAGAGAAATCGAAATCCTCTGAAAATATATTTTTGTAGAAAATTTTTTAATACAATTATGGGCATATGGTAATTATCTTAAGTCCTTAAATTTTCAATTTTAATTGAAATTGTATTATTTTATTTTTAAAAATTTGTGATGTGGATGGCGTTCAATTAAGGGAGATTGAAATTCTTTCAGTACAACGCTAACTAGTTGGAATTCGAGTAGTCTGAACTTAATTAAAATCTAATCATGGAACCTCGTGCGCTTCGATTTATGTACTCTTGTGTGTGCAAGAGGCTCTTTGATAGCCACTCTTTGACATTGAAACTAACATGCTAATAAAGTTTCATGATTCAATAATTTCAGATCCATATGTGAAAGTATGGCTGCAGTTTGGTGAAAAGCGAATCGAGAAACGCAAAACACCAATATTCAAGTGCACGCTAAATCCAATATTCAACGAGTCATTTTCCTTCAATGTCCCATGGGAGAAGATTAGGGAGTGTTCGTTGGACGTTATGGTTATGGATTTTGACAACATTGGCCGGAACGAGCTTATCGGCCGCATTCAATTAGCAGGTGCGTTCGTGACTACACGTTAACGATTCCAAAATTAATGAGCATCCATTGTCGCTTTCAAAATGTCACATTTCACGAATTATTAATTAATTTAATTGAATTTCCTAAATAATTAAAAAAAACTTCACCCATTTACTTGTTTAAAAATTTGTTTAATTTAAATGAATAAAATTTAAAAATTTAACTTTTGTTCATCAACTGTCTTTTGGCAGTTTTCATAAATATCAGCAATTTACATTTGCTTGATCTAAAATCGGGCCTAATTGTATCAAAATCATTATACATAAAATCTAATTACTCGTTACAAAGGTTAATGAAGATGCTATTATAATAATTGACGCCTAGGCACGACTACACAAGCACCACAAATAGTCGATAATAATGATACTTCCTGTATGCACATTGCCCAATCATTTTCGATGTACTAGCAATTCTGGACAGTAGGCAATAACCCAGGCAGATAACGCAATTGTGGTCAACAAAATGAGTAGAAAGTCAACTGTACCTCAACTTTTACTTATAATAGCTATTTACTAATAAATCTCAAAAAATCTTCATTTTTTTATACTTAATTAATAATTAAAACTAAGAATATTGTATTAATATTAAAGATGAGAAATGAAAAAAAGCTAAGAGGACCTGCGAATTTTGATTTTCTGCGTTTATATTGCTGAGAATTTTCCTGAACTGAATTTTCTCTGACAAACATCTGCTAAAACATGAGAGAATATTTTCGTTATCCTGGTATTTATAATTTTAGGAATGTATAGAGGCTTTATCTTTCGCTCAAAAGTATTGTGACTTTTAAACTTTTTAGGGAGCTTACAAGCCATCGAGAAGAACTCAAAAATAATCTAGAAAAAGCTTGTAACTACACGATTGAGAAAAGTTGTAAAGCTGATCGTCTCTGTTCCTCTATAAAAACTTTTTAACTTTGTTATAATCCCTCTCCTGGTGTATAAATCCATCTATGCACGTGCATTGATGTATATTTTGCTCGATACATCAAAGAAGCTTGTTTCCTCCGTATTATTTATAGCAGGAAAATGTTCATACTCAGCAAAAGAAGCAGGTGTGGACCTTACAGAAGTTTTAAAAGGAAGGAGTAAACTCTCACAAGAGCTTTATTTTAAAAACCCAATTTTGCTTTTGCGAACCAGGATTGCGAAAATTCACAATTTTAGAACCGAAGCTTTTCTGAGAAAAACAGGGTAAAATGTAATGTAATAGAATTTTATATTTGGCCTTTAAAAATTCATTTAAACGGAAAATGGTATAAAGTAATACGAATTCCAAATGTATTGGTTTTTAAATTTCAAACATAACTTAAGTCAATAAAATCAATAAAATTAATAAATCAATAAAATTAAAGGTGAATTGATGAAAATTCAAGGTTTTCTAACTTCTTTTTCCAATCACGTTTTTCAAGTCCTTTTTTTGCACACCCTTATCATACCCACTATTCATTAATATTTTACCACTCAATATTTTACCTGGAAAATTTTCGTTTCAGGGAAAAATGGAAGTGGGGCCAGTGAGACGAAACACTGGCAGGATATGATTACAAAGCCGAGGCAAACCATCGTTCAGTGGCACCGTCTCAAACCTGAATAAACTTCCATTTCTACTCCTTCGAATTTACTTCCTTTCATGTACTTAACTCGCATCCGGATGTACTGATGATGATCCTGAGCGATCAACATGAAAATCATATCTGTTTTCCAGTGTGTCATTCATCAAAATCTACCATGTTTCTGCTCCGAGGAACGTACAGCAGATGTGAAAATGGATACAGGATGATGAAGACAGAATTGCTAGAGGGCAGCAAAAGAGAAAATGAGGAGAACGGGAGAACACTATGAATATATAGAAATGGTATGCAAGAAATAAAAGATAAAACGGTATAAAGACAATGGGGAGGGGTATTATAAAAAGCGGAACCATGTGAAAAGATAGGAAAGAGAGAACAAAATCTCATAAAGTTCATTCTCTCGAATAATCTCATTCCTCGTTTTCCAGTCGCTATGATCAACTTCTGACGACTGATATTACATTACCCAGTGCCAGACTTTAAAATTGCCATCAAGTACTACCTTTGCGATCATTTTCACGAAAGAAATCTCTGGATTATAAAAAGAAATTAGCTTTTAAAGCATCCTGACCGATCAGTCAATAAAATCCTCTTAAAAAAGAAATTAATAGAGGATATTAATCTCGATGATGAAGAGTGATAAAAAAAACGGAGAGCGTTTTTCGTGAGAATCTTCGCTTCGTGACTAATTAAGTAATTTTTTAGCTCTGTAGTAAGGAGAAGTCTTTTAAGTATAGAAAGTGTTAAAGAAAAATTTATCGCGAAGAAATAGAGTGCTTCTGCGATGGTACCACACTGATAACATCGAACATTATTTCTATGGACGATATAAAATCCAGCGTTACTGAAAATCCTTACTCTTATGGTCATCATAATCAGCAAACGGTCACAGGCCGAAATTTAAATATTCGAGAGAATGTAGCAATAGGGCAAACTTTCTTCGATATCCTTTTTTGAATTCACTACTTCGGACACATAAATTTTAATCTTTACTCAAAGAGTTTTTCTTTGAAATTTATTTCTTCTTTTGCTTGTTGTAAAACTGTTTAAAGTTGACCAGTTTCTGCAAGTTATACAGGAAGTTTCCCAGTGATAAATTCAAGAGTTTTTCGTTTTTCTTTGTTCAAATTTTACAAGTGTTGTTTCATTGAATTTGAAGTATCAAAGAACTTGATAACATTTGTTTTTTGGTCTATAAATAGATACAATTTAAAATCCCATTTAATTAGTGAACTATCAAAAATTGATATCTTTATTACTCTCGCCAAAACCTGATTTCCTCTTCTAGTCTCCGGTACAAAAATCATCCCTACCTAATTTTTGGACAAATTTTTAATCGCCAGTGTAAGAAGGCATGCAGTTTTTCAAGACAGTATTTCGATTCGTGAAACGAACGTGTTACAAGAAATGCAAAAGTGTCGATGGGAACTTTTATTGAGAGTTGCAGATCGACAATTTGGAAGGCTTTCGATCGAAGGAACTGAGATTTGATCTCCTTTTGAGACACTATATCATTTCTTAATAGAGGAAGATAGTGTTTCGTACCGAAAATCTTTGGACAGACGATCCTGATTATTAGTAGCAGTTGATAAAAAGGAAAGATATTTTTGACGGAACTTTTGTATTGAAGAATCAAAGAAAAAAAATGAAAAAAAAAAAGAAGATATCTACAAAATATAAGAAATTTTTCGGGGGAATTTCAAATAATCAATTGTGATCGGTGTACCTTATTCATACACTAAAATTAAATGATTCTATTATATACTGGTAGTCTGCTGTTGTTAACAATAAATTAGGACATCCGGCGGTAATTCGTTGCAAGAATTTCCCGGAAACAGTATTTACTTGACAACTTTACCACCTGAAGAGAAACGAATTGTTGGAATTACACATGTATTACAAATTACAATATATGTTAAGTAATTGAATGTACAAATTAACATCTGAAATTAATTAAACATTCAGAAAATAAATGAACTAAAATGAAAACTAATGAATTTTCAAATTATGGGATGGAAATATTTCCTGTTCTGATAATGTCTGATATTTAAACGTTTAGAAATTGGAAGCATTCAAATTAGAAATGTTCAAAGTTCTAACAGCTTCGAATAGGCGCATTCTAATTAGAATTCTGAAACTTTCAAACTCAAAGCGTTAAAGTTTAAATGCTTAAAGGAGACTTTAAGTAACAACTTTCAGATCTTATTATAGAGAAATTAATGATTTAAACAATTCGTTTATTCTTCAGTGCTTAAATCAGAAATGGTATGAATTAAAAAGAAAAATTCGGTTTTCTTAGCAGATTCCATCGCGTTGTGATATATCAATCATCCTCTAGTTAAAAGCATTGGTATCACATGTCTGGCACTTCGAAGAAAATTTGTCAGCCTAATGTTGACTGTCGTTCTCGACACTGATTATTTTTATCACGGCGTGCGTATTTTTATCGTTAAGCGTTATTGTTAAATAAAACAAACTGTTGCAAAGAATCTTCTTATTAACTGCAGCAGAGCCCTACTGTGTACCGTATTGCTAAACCAAAAGGGAAGACATACAGTAGCGCTTAGAGTGTAAATTTATTATAGTCTACGATATAAAAAATATGGGTAAATGGTTAAATATATGTATATATAAATTATATATATAATATAAATTATATATAAATATATATATATAATATACAGATAATATTGCGTAGCACATAAACTTAGATACTGTTTGTATGTCGTAGCCTGTAAATACACTCTCTTCACCTGATTTGTTTGACGTGCGTCAAGGTTTTAAAATCTTACACAAATATGTTCTTGTTTACAAAATTAGTTTTGTAACAAGTTTCGTATTGTTTAATCAATTCGAGTGGAGGGTGGTTGTGTCGAATAGGAAATTTTGTTGCGCACATTGATCGTAGAAATTCTACATCTGCCAGTAAAGAAATTTATCGGACCTTGTCAATAAGGTATATGATTAGGAGTGGTGTCGTTTTGTTAGTCTATTATTATGTTTGTTCGTCGTGCAAAAATCTATGTCGTCGTTACACTAATTAGATATTATAACGAAGTTTCTATAGGGATGGAATTATGCCATGAAAGACGTTGTGTGAAAATTTATTTTATATTTTAATCCAATTGTACATACAATAAGATTCCTGACTATCCTTAACGATTCGATTGATTTATGACCTTCTATTCCGACTTCTGACTTTGACTTCTTTTAGGAGAAAGTATTTTACTTTTAATGTTTTTAATGTCCATTAACGGTCGTCGAAGAAATTAGGAGCGGCTTGAGTATCTATAACATAAAAGAGTAATGCATTTACATTTAGATATGATTACTTTATATTATGATGTATGTCAAGTGTGGCTAATGTTTGGCGATAAGCAAACTTAGATTAGCGAGAATACGGCGAACTTCTATTGAAGACAAATGTTCGATGTTAAACTTCTTGCGCTTTTTACATTGCGCAGTAAGAAAATACCTTCATTTGAAAAGCCAAAGAAAAATACTAAATGTAGAGGAATATAGAGATTTGATTGGCAATGTATTGCTCATGAAAATCATAAATCGAGGAATGATATGAGTGAAAGTCACGTATGCGATCTGCCTTCTAATATATTAATTGTATAGTACATATTGAGAAATATTAAGGTTGTAATTTAAAAAAAAAGGAAAAGAAAAATCCAATTTTTAGATGAAAATTTTCTAATAATTATTGGGTGTCATGTATTAAGTGTATCGCAAATGTTATGGACACTGCATCTAATGCAGCATAAATACATTTTTCTTTAAATAATAGATATGAACCGTGAGATAGATTTATTCTAAATTTACAGAGTTGGCCAAACGCTCAGTAATAATTACAAAAAGTATTTACAATTTTTGTTTAACTTTGTCTGTATATCTGTAATTTTTCAATGAAGGTATCTCTCTAAAGTGTCCAGAAAATATTAATTGAATATTAAATTCCTGCTATTAAATTTTTAAAAGTATATTTTTCGAATTAAAAGTAGAGAATAGATATTTCGGTTTGAAGTGTTTATCAATTTCCAGAGCTTTTGATGCCTTGCTATATTTGAATCTCACATATCAACATGATAGTTTGTTCCTAAAAGATTGTATTTTCAGCAAAATATACGCGCGTTAGAATCTTAAATAGTTCGATTAGGACAGAGAGTGAAACCGGAGAAAAAAAAATTAAAATAAAAAACTGATTATTCAAATCACGATATTTTTGCTGCGCAATGAATTCCTAGTGAGATGTAGTGGATATCTGTTTCCGATGTACTGTGTATAAGTAAATTAAAGCTCTACTATACTTGTTCAAGATGTGGACACAATAAGGCGGATCTTTTATCGTGAATATTCACAATGCAGAATATTGTGTCGATAACTTGTTGAAAAATTTCCACGAGACTCGAATAAAAATCTCCCTACTCTGAGGAGAGTGTCACTGCTGTCCCTTTGTAAAGTACTTTTATATCTTTAAAAGTTTTTATTTATAAACATTATAAATATTTTTCATCTAAGATATAAATGATTGGTGTTGATTTTAACAGTGCATTAATAATTTTTTTCTTGAATTTTACTTTCTAAACTTCTTTTATACAGTGGAAAACTAATTGTCGTTAAGCAGGCAAAACAAACAACCCTTTTTTAGTTGAAAAATCGTCCTTTTGAGAGTGGAAAATCAATATTCAGATTGAAGTGATCATTCTTCAATGCTTTGTAACGTAATATTTAACAAAGATATAATAAAATAAGTTGAGATTTGTGACAGAAATTGAGGGTTGATTTTTTTCCCTATACAGATGTAAAATATAAGAAAATACATATTACGGAGAATTAAAGTATTGAGTGTCCTATGTTTTTTCTTAATATTCAAAAATAAGGGAAATCCTTTTTCAAAAACAAAACGAAACGAAAAATTATCAAATTTTGCCTATACATTGCGAAATAATAGCACTTGAGGCACTATCAATTTTATGAGATTGTTTTAAATAGATCGCGGTTTAAGTTTTTTATTTAAATTTTGACAATTAGACAATTAATTTTTCACGGAACTGCTTTTAATGAAATGATCCAGGAATTTTCTTTCGAGTTTAATGAGAACGAGAGATGTAATTAAAATTTTACTATATCTTCTTTATTTATTCTTGAATGTAAATTAAATTAAGTTAAAATTAAAAACGGACATTCTCCTTGGAGCATCAAGTTAAATTCTCATAACAGTGCCAGTTTACCGTGCGGCGGCATACTCTGATCGTTATTTAGCGAACTAACGAGAAGAATAAAGCTGAATAGGCTAAGTCGTCTAGTTTTTGTTAGAATAATCTAGTTTTTTGTTAGACAAAGGCTCAATTGTAGCTGAAAGACCTAGATTCGTATGTATACGCGTAACGTGTCTACGCAGAAGAGCTAATACTGCAGCGAGTGTGTCCCTCATAAATTCATATCTTCGTCAATCACGAAAATTCAGGTCGAATGCGTTTAAAGGAAAGGATCGATTACTGTAATGTCAATGAGACTAAGTGCACACACTTTTCAAAACTGTGAAGGATCATCTTTACATCTCACACTTCACATCTAAACATTTTACATTTAAATATTTTACATTTAAACATTTTTCATTTAACATAAAGTGCGTTGTATCTGAATCAGATCTTAGATAACAAAATTTTGATTTCCACATATATCTTATAGCAACCTTGATCACACTAACGTGTATCTGTGTATATGTAACTGTATAGTTTAAGAAGCTATAGCTAACTCGATCGAAGTGACATATTCAGATAAGCATTTGAAAAATCTTGTTTTAAATTTCAAAAAGCAAGCTTCAAATGATTTCTCAGGTGTCCATTGATGATAAAGATTTTTTTTCCTTACCTATAATACATTTTCTTATGTATCTGATTTTATGAGCAGATATTCAGATTGCAGACGCGAGTCTTTAAACCCTAGAATTCGTTATCGTTGCATCGGAAAATAAAAAAATGATATCCGAAATTCCAGAGAGACTCAATAGATATATTTAGAAGAAGCATTAACTTAAATTAATTTCTGATTCATTATAATATGAATTTTTATGCTATCGAATTAGTCAATTTTAATTTAGTGCGACGGAAACTTTTAAACTTCTAAAAATACTACAATCATGTGAAACTATTGTTATCTCGAGTCAAGCCAATTACATAAAGTATTTTTCATTTCACATCGTCAAGGAATATTAAACGACGAATTATTTTCTTAAAAATCAGAAATCAAATTAGTTTATGTGATTGAGATTTATTTTTCAAGTAGACAAGAAAAGCTAGAATTCTTTAGTATTTCCAGTTTTCCTTTGAGTTCGATCTTTCAAAGAATCGAGGTACTTGAATCGAAACAAAAGTAGCAGAAAATTGCAACAGAGCAAAATATATTTTGCAACTATAATATTTGAATTTTTCAGCAGAGTCAGTTGTCCATATGGCTCATCGGAAAAACTCAGAGATAAAAAATGACCTATTTTGTTAATCTATCGTAACTCGAAGCTTATTTTTTCACGGAAAACCAGATGGTATGTGGTATATTATTATCTAATTTAAAATAGCAGCATCGTAGTACAAGCGTACTTGCGAATATAGATTTGGTAAAGGTATAGCTGAAATTATTTTTTATTTCGACTTTAGATTCAGCGTTTTAGTTTAAAGAATGTTCTGAAAGAATTACTTGAGCATAGCCCGTTACAATTAACCCCATACGCAAGTCCATGTTCTGTAAATGTATCATAAAAATACGGATTAACGATCAAAGCTAAATAAATTATTGTATGAATCGTTTGTGGAAACATCATTTTTATTCCATTTCCTTACCCCGATACAAAGGTTCTTAGGCACACTTGTAACATCATTAGTTCAGAACTTTTAACTAACTTCAGAATTTTTCAACATAATTAATTTCTATTAGGCAACAGTGAAATCAATTTTCTTAGTTGTAATATCACACTTGAGCTTCTTTAAAATAAGCTTTCTTATAAAATGAAAAATAAAATAAGAGAAAGGTATGTCAAGAAGACATGCTAATTACGTTTGTACTTTCTAATAATTTGGTAACGGTTGAAGCCAACTTGAAAGACATATTCTTCATTAGAATCCGGCTTTTGATTCCAGCGTTGTGCAGAGCCATTTGATAAACATCAGCGTAAAACTAAAATTAAATAACATAGAGATATTTTAAGTTTCCGATTATGGGATGAATGACATTAAATAAAGATGAGCCGCTAATCGTTTGTTCACCTTGGCATTATCACCTTCCACGGGTTTTTCACTGAACTCTGGACTAACTTCCGTGCATTGAACTGCTACTGATTGACCTGGAGTTATCAGCAAAGTCGTATTCGTTTGCTGAAAGAAACAATCTGAATGTTTTGTATGCAGAAACTAATGGAGGTTGTAACACATAAGAAATGCAAAGACGTTTGAAAAAATACCTGCTTGGCAATACATCCATGCAATTCCTTGATCTGAATTACAATTTGTCGTGGAACGCGAGTTGCGTTCCATCGAGACCATGCAAATGTATATGCAGTGCACAATAATCCAATACATGCCTGTAAATGCTTCTCAGTCACTGGATGCTTAACTGGTAATCCTTTGACGTAACTATATGCATCAGCTTCCGGAAAGAGGTCGCATCCACCATCCCGCATTTTCTATAATTATATGATAATATATATTTATTTTCTAAAAATAGAAGTCTAGACTACAGAGTCGTTAAAAAAATTTCAATTGACCAACAAGCTTTCTGTGCTATGTAAAGAGAGTTTCAAAGCAAGAAAAATCTACAAAACTTAAGACCTTGTAAAATTCAGAAAAGTAACGAGAACTGTAACTTAACAACTTTAATTTAACCACTGTAATTTGAGAACATACTTTTATGAGTAAATGAAGTTTCATATACTGATTTACGAGATCTTGCAACGCATTCGTAGTTCCGCCTACCAATGAATGAAGACAAACCAAATCGTCCTAAAAATTGATAATCAAAGATTTAGTTTTTTCTAAATAAATATTGTTGTAATCATTCAACTGATTAACATAGAGAACTAACTCTGACAATAAACTCCGCTTGAATGATAGCAGCAGTAATACTTAAAGTTACTCCACCTCCACTGTTTTTTCCTGACTCTGGTTTCAATTCCCAGCTTTGAAAAGGCAAATTGATGAACTTGAAACCAGCCAATCCGTGAATACCTAGTCTTCCAGATCTGAAGGTAATTATTTGTTTTTCTTCGTTGTATTTAATATCATGGATATCCTGGGTCGACCAAATTTTCTTTTCTGGTATCCAGTGAGCAACTAATGGAGGTTCAAACCAAAGAACTGAATCTGGAAGTCTTCAAAGAAGAATTTAGTTAGGTGTTTCATTTTTATTTCGATAGTAATAGTTTCTTTCTCTCATATTGAAATATTATGTTATTAAATATAACAACTCACTTTAAAGTAACTAAAGCAAGAGCTTCCATTGCTGCTTCCAAAGCTTTCATTTCCGCTTCTATTACTTCTGGCGTTCTTTCTGATTCCGGGGCTGGTGGAGGTGCTTTGTATGGCTTCGAAAAGGGTACACATTTAATTTCCTTTGGAATTTGTACTGCAAATATTAAAAAGAATTACTGATCTAGACTATGTAATTTTTTTGAGAAACTTAGATAAAACAAATTCAAAGAAGAACTTGACATACGAGACTTACAAGTTGTAAGAAAAATGTCTCTCCTCATATCTTTTGGTTGCGGTGGTTGATAAACTAAATCAATGTGGTATATCCCTCCCAAAATGGTATATTTTCGTAGATTAATTTCCGTTTTCTCGCATCTCGTGAAGAGAGATTTTCTCAATTCCTTTCTGATGTCATCTAAATTATGAATAAATTACTCTTCTCAAGAAATATAATTTAATAATTTCATCTTATAATTTAATACCATCTGTTTCTAATATAATTTCATCAGGTGTGGGTAAATAAGGAAGGGGTTCAGGCTCTGGTTCCGGTTCCAGTTTCTTTTGCGTTTTTAGCAGGTCCAATCCTTTTTTTCCTGTTTTGCCTTTTTTTTCGGATTTTGAAGGTTGTGGCGGTGGTGGAGGATTAGTCATTTTCTCAAGCAACAATTTTTTCTCCTCTAGCCGCAGACGGCGACCTTCTTTCTGCTCTTCCCGAATTTTTTGTTTTGTTTCGAAGTCGTTTTGACAGTAAGTCAACAAGTCTATAGAAAAGTAATTATGTGTGAGAAATATTAAATTTAATGGATTTAAAGGATCAATTTTTTACCCATGTCCATTCGACATTTCTCAGGGATCTCGGGAATTTCATACGATGTACCCAAATCAGAATAGTGATCGTAATTTAACCACAATCCTCTAATTGCCATCGAATAACAGTCAAGGTCTCCTGGCATTTTTATTGTTAAATCAATTTCTTCAAATGTTACATCAACTGGTATTCTATATTTTGATAATATTTATAATTAAATAAGTTTAATAAATAAAAAAAACTTGCTCATAATTTTTTGTTTTTTTTTTTTTTGGTTTACCTATCTTTTTCTGCAATTTTTTTGATGCTGATTGGTAATCGTATAAGAGCCCAGATACAACATATAAGATCTTTTGATTTCTGTATAAATCTTGCATTTTTTAAATCCACTCTTATCAGATCCTTTTCAATTTGACGTAAAAGAGAGTAAGTTGCTGCGTCTATCCAAAACTGGAGCTTATTTCTAAACTCCTGTCTAATCTGAATTAGTTTAATTAATTAATTAAAATAAAAATTTGAATAATAATGTTTAAAAAATAGCACTTACGGATTTACAATCGTTTATGTAACTTGAGGAATACATAGTAGAAAATTTAATCTTCTCTTCTAATTTAGATAGCAACTGAAACAAAAATTAATTCTGAATACTGGTTTAAACTTTTTTTGAGAAAATAAAATTGTAAACTTACATAAATAACAACTTCACAATATTTTGGAACCGTTTCCATACTAGCTTGCTCATCTTTCATGGACCACAAATAAATAAAGGTGTTTAATTCAAACAAAACTCCTGTGTCAGGTAATCCATCACATGTCATGTACTGTTCCCACTGAAATTATATTAAAAATAAACATAATCAACCTAAATTACCTATTATGTTGAATCGTACTATCTAAATTTAAAAATCGAGGAGAAATCTTTGTTTGAGAATATTATTTAAATAATTGCAATCAACTAACTTCCTCCCATTCTTTTGATTCCAACATGTAATCCATGTAAGATTTTTGGTTCTCGAAAATTGTAAACAAAGTATCTTCCAATTGAGCTTTTCGTAAAGAGTTTTGTTGTTCTTCGAGAGCCACTTGGTTTTGGAAGTTCAATTTCTCCAATCTTATTTCATCGTACATCTCCTTGATCAACCGATTCCTGAGAATTAAAGAATATTATTACAGTCATCTTTTCATTTTAAATCACTAATGAAAATAACAAGTATTGGATAAGGTTTTATCAAAGTTTATTGTTTAAATAAAAAACGAATTTTACTATTGTCTCCTATTCAAAAAATAAACCTACCGCTCTTCCTGACGTTTAATTTTCTCTCTCGTAGTTTCGGCATAACTTTTAAAAAATGTTATTTGTTCTAGCGGAAAACTGTACATATTTTCTCGATAAGAGTCTTTTATCTTTCTAAAGTAATTATTTCTCAAAGCGTACGATAAAAGTATTGCTTGCTAAATATATTACTCACACCCACTGGGTCGATAGTTCAAATAGAGTTTTATCGTTCGCGATAGAACCTGGTTCGCAACTAACGGATTGTGAAATTAACACCTCTGAGGAATAAAGTGAGGGAAGTCTTTGGTGGGGAGAAACTAGGGTAAATACATAGATGAGGATGGTAAAAGTAGAATTAAAATCTACGAAGTTTTAAGAAGTAATTCCGATCGTAAGTTTTAAATTCATTAACGCGTGTAGAAATCGCCTAATTTTATTTATTAATACAATGAAAATGAAGAAAATTGTAAAACTCTAAAAGTCTAGCGATATTGTAACTAAAAACATTCACATAAAAGTTATTAATGTTTAAGAAAAAGAGCTTACCTAAGTTTTTCTGCTTCCGCTGCCGGACTCCCTTCATGATCTTTTTCCGCTGCTTTTTTCCCCTTTTTCGTCATTTTCTTCTTTTTCTTTTTCAATTCCTCAGGACTTGGCTAAATCGATTCAATAAAAGTAACTTTTTACATTTTCCTCTTCCTCCAAACGAAAAATATATGGTCCCTGATAAAAATACCTGAATCAAGAATATTCATATATTATTAAATATATTAAATACTGAAAAAATTATATAAATTTTAATTTGTAGAAAACTCACCTGTATTGCTTGCCATTGCTTCAACTGAAAGAGATATAAATTGTTTTATTATATATTCTAATTTATCATTTTTTGAAACTAATTTGCACTTTATTGTTGAGGAAAGTCTATTGCAAACATGTCAACCCCATTTTACTCTGTATCTTTGCAATATCCATTTATATTTTTTCAAATGAAAAAACATGACGCAAGTAATCGTTTATTGAGGATATTTACTCAAGTGCTCAGTATATTAATAAAGCAGTCACGTTTTTCACCTAATAATTAAATCGATGCAATTATTTTTATACATTTATATATTTGCATCGATATTCAAAAGTAAAAAAAAATGACCAAGAAAAAAGTTTTATAAGATCTTATTAGCCAAGGAATATTTACAATATTCGAACTATTAACTGTCTTTATAATAATTAAACATAAAAAAAGATATTGAATTGCTGAATTAAAAATTGAGGAAAGAATTTTAATAGAAAATTTGTCAGCAAATATTCTTAATAAAAAAAAATTTCATAATTTTCAACAGACACTGCAATTTCCCAGGTTTACTGATCCACCCTTCTAAAGAGAGAACCAGAAAATTGCTTTCGTGGACCGTATATTGGAGGAAATATTATATAAAAGTAAAAAAGTACACAATTTCTGCCACTCTAGATGGAATTAAAAATTTCGGTGTCTGGGCTTCTGTATCCTCTTCATATTCGTCATAAAGTATTTCCTCAAGTTTTTCTTTTTCAATATCTGATTCTTCCAAAGTGATGACTTCAACTTTCTTTTTCTTCTTCTTGTTTTTTTTCAGTCTGAAAAACGAATCTCAAGCATGAGAATAAATTTCTTGACTAGCTTTTTTATATTAAACAAGTTCCTTTTTTTATGTTATAGAATGTTATAGAAACGATAAGAACTTCTGGCTTTTGGATTTTTTTATATGTCGCTTCAAACTATCGATGGTGTCAGATCCAGAATCTTCCACACTTCCAGAAATAACACTAGGAGCGAGAAGAAATTTTGACTCTTCTTTTTCTGCATTCTTTTCGGACTGCATCTACAGATTTATTAATCAAAAAAATTAAAAACTATAATTGTAAAGTTAAATTCTATCTTGATCAATTAAATTCTGTTGCGATGATTTTCGAAACAAAATATTGTAAAAAAAACGTTATAAAAGACGTTGAAAAATAAAAATATTAATCAATAAAAAAATGAGATTGTGTATTTTTGGTAAAGTAACAGACGTTTATTAATTATTAAAACATTATCTTATAACATAATCTTCACGTTAACACAGTAAATTAAGTCAGTAAATTAACAAAGATTCTAAATTCTATTGAGCAAATTTTCTGAAAGTATAGAATCAGTAATTCAATTGAAAATTCACTTCTCCCTTAAATCTATCTACAAAATTAAAAATCGTAAGCATATTCTTTGGTGCGTGGACAGAATGAGAATCGTAAAATTTATAGCTACACAAAATAGGAACAAAAAGTGAGGTATAAATTATATGTACATTATTTCATTTTGATTATAAGGCACTTGTTTGTTATTTCGTATGACTCACAAAAAATCACACTTTTCAGTCGAGATAGACAAGACAATACTTATTTTATAATGCATTATTTTTAAATTTCTGTGATTAAAATACCTAAATGGCAATTTGTAAAAATTTCAGACTAGTATAGATCAACACTTTTTTTAGTTAATTTTAGTATGTAAAACATTATTTAAATTATGTTAACCTTCTTTGCTTTTAAATAAGAACAATTTCCATTTTACATTTATCTGATTTGCTAAGAATCAAACTACTGACGCAAAACTGGATCAAAAGTCAATAATTTGCAAATAATTGTAGATTTCGAACCGTAAATATTTACCCTGGGTTGTTTTCAATAGCAGATGAAATATATCACAGTTTTTTCTTGAAAGATAGACGCATGTCAGATAATTTGTCACTGAAACACAAAACAAAAGAAGGTGTTAGTGTAAATCGATTAGTTAAAGTATATATGTATATGAGTTACATATATATTGTTCAGAACTTTGTTAAACTCAAAAAAGAGTACACATTTACACAATTTTCCCTTAGTAATTTTTCCTCCTATAGACAATGTAAATAAAATCAAGCTGAATTTAAATTTGGAAATAGCTACCAGCTTTTGTTTGATCAGTTGATTCGGAATTTAATGTTTTTTAAAAAGTTTGATAATTGTAAAATATTTTCCGGGTTATCAATCAAAGTATGTAGTGCCTACGCAAAGTAAAGGTGCAAAGTAAAAAGATAGCGTTGCTCAATGGTAAGAAAACTAGCTCAGAAATTTTTATTGTATGAACAAAAGATTAATAAGATTATAATTATTAATTTGTTTTTGATATGATATGGAATATAGCTTGATAAAAAGAAGCTCCCAAGGTCCCAAAAATAAGGAAAAGTTAAAATTACGTCTCTTGCAAGATATCTTGGACATTTAATTCAAATATTCTGTCTTTCATTGCAAATTTAAAAAGATTAGGATGATAAGATTGTTCGATAGGAGATTGAACTTTGAACCTTATTTATTATTAATAATTATGACTTGAGGTATACAGTACAAAAATTAATCTACAATAATTAAAAATGTCTATAAATAACTTAATTGAAATTTTTTCGGACAATCATTGAAAGTTGTACAACTTATATTCACGATCTAGTAAAATCTGTTTAAAGTTCCGAGTTACAAAGTTGGTGAAGAAAGAGAATTTTAATTAAAGTTATGCATATGGAAATTAAAGTTATGCCCCTTGACCCAAGAGATGGCCCTATTTTAATGAAAATCAAACGTCACTTCCTGAAATCGTGGGACCAAACGTTCATTTCATGTTTTGTTCTGGAAGTGACAACGTCAGTAGTGGAAAGTGTAGTGACATTTTGTGCGACAGATTAAAAAAACAGTAATTAAATGACATTCATTTAATACAATAAAGTGATTTTTCTTATAATTTATAATCGTATGAAAGATTTTCAAAATTTCAGACACCTCCGATTTAAAAGATTAGTCGTAATATTTTTCATACCCACACACTTTTCAAGCCTTATTTAGTTAATGGACGTTCCGTAATCTATTTTTTTATAAACAAGTAATTTGAACAATAGATCTCTTATACGATTGTAAATTGTTTTTTTTTTTTTTATTTATGCTTCGTAATTATGCAGTAAATAGCTACAACGTATGGAAAGAAGTAATTAATCAATGCTCTCTAAAATTGAATCAGAGTGGAAGTTCACTGATTTTCAGTGACTCTTTTCAAGATTTCACTTAGTGAAAATCCACAGAGAATCAGTGAAAAGTTACTGAAAATTTTCAGTACTTTAGTGACGATTACTGTAAATTTTAGTGTTTTTCCACTGATTCTCTGTAGATTTTCACTAAATTTCCAGTAGGTTTTCAGTGATTAAAATCGTGAGAAAAAAGTCACTGAGAATCAGTGAAATTTCACTTGAGCTGGCTCGTAAATTACAACTATGTAATTAAAGCAATAAACTCAGGTAGTTAGATAAAAGACATATGAATATTTTACTGGTTGATTAAGTAATGATTATTTCTCAGATGAGTTTAGCAACCATGGATCCTAAACACTCGATTCCAGCGTTTTATGCGGGAAGGAGTATATTTATAACAGGTGCAACTGGATTTATGGGAAAGGTTTTAATCGAAAAATTGTTAAGATCCTGTCCAGATATTCAAGAAATATTCCTTTTGATGAGACCCAAGAAAGGAACTTCGATTGATGATCGACTTCGACAACTGATTGCACTTCCTGTAAATGCTACTTCACAATTATTTAGTTTAAAAAAATCTTTAAATTTACTTTTGAATATCTGAAGTTAATGTTACGTTTCAGTTTTTTGACAGATTGCGAAAAGAAAGGCCATCCTTTATTGATAAATTGATACCAGTCACTGGAGATGTGGCAGCAGAGGCTTTAGGACTCCCTCCTTTGGAAAGAAAAGTTATTATCGAACGAGTGTCTATCGTCTTTCACGTTGCAGCCAACGTAAGATTTGATGACAGCTTGAAACATGCCACTTTTGTGAACACGAGATCAACGAGAGATATTTGCATTTTGGGAGCAGAAATGAAAAAGCTCGCGGTAATGTTTAAAGGAAATCTTGATTATTTACATTTTTAAT
>JAUEJJ010000044.1:5302701-5321174 GCA_032164275.1 Synergus coniferae | reverse complement strand
GACTATGAAAAAATTTTTATTCGAGAGATTCTTAATTTGCATTAAGTGTTGATGTCAACCAAATATGTTTCCAGAAAATTTCGATTTCTCTGCAAAGCCTCTCGAATGTATTATTATAAAATAAATAAAACTAGTATAAAAATGTAGTGAATACATAAAATTTCTATAAATTTTGTTGTGTCTTTTATATCGTAGCATCCTTCCTTATGTATTCTCATTTAATTCTCTGACGTTTTTCGTCTTGAAAAAATTCATGGGAATAAATGCGTTTTCAGGAAGAGAAAACCCGTTTGTTAATTCTGGAAATTGCGGTTTAATTCGTTATGTGGTAGGGATGATACCAGAATAATAATGCTTTGACGCACGTAGTGATGAAAATTAATGCAATATATACATTGCAGAATGTAATAAGAGTTAATTAGACTTGTATGTACAGGCATATTTATACATAAGTATAAATAAAGCTGTTTAAATTAATTTATATATTGTTATTAATTTGTAATGTACATAGTAGCAAGCGTGACAGCTGCATTCATTTTATTGATAAATTATTTATTCTGCAATTTGAATTTGCTGGAATGTGCATGATACATCGTAGCTCGAAAGAAGAATTAAAAATGGGAATTTGCTTTATATGGCATAAAATATTTATTATCATGCAAATTTCCAAATTTAATCGCTTTCCAACAAAGTAATTGATGTAATTATGAGAGTGATAATTGTATTAAAAGTGGTAATATAGTTTCAGATAAAAATAAATTAAGAGCGATACATTGAAATATAAAGTTAAGTTCTTCTATTCTGGAGATGTATTTACATATGACGTAAAAATTAAATATTAATATAATTTATTGTTTTCCAAAAGAAATATAAATTCATTTATATTTTTAATTACCCATGTTAAGCTACTGATTTTATGTATGACAGTGTCTAAATTTGGGTATGCGTATGCCTTTATGTACATACTTTCGTTTAAGCAATACGAAGTGTTATAATCTTTGTCCTATCGCTTGTAGAAGCCACACATAAATTACGTAATTTTTTTCAAATAAGTATGGAATGCGAATCGAATGAACTATATAATCGCCGCGAAAATTAAAAGGTACAAAAAAGTTTGCTTTTTTTAGTATAAAATCATCCACATAAATATCCGTGAAATCCCTAGAAATGTTTCAAATCCATTAAAGTCATTTTAAAACTTGAAATTTTTGAAATTCGTAGAAATCCTATAAAAATTAATATCATATCATTTATTTACTAAAGTTCTCCAAAAATCTACTGAAGCCTCTAAAGTTACTTGAAATCTATTAAAATCCCTTAACATTTTTTTAATTCTTTGAATCCTTTTGGAATCTTGTAATATCTTAAAAAAGCTTTAAAATTCTATAAAAGCGCTTGAAATTTCATTTCATTTCATTCAATAAAATTCTGTCGTATTGTTATGATTTGTAAAATAATTACGTAACAGTATCGATATACCCCTCCACCCATGTATAATAACAGACTGTAACATTTTTCCTCCCCCTCCCCGCAAGCGGTTACGTAATTTATGGATGGGATAAAATATTATAATTTTTTATATAATGACTGGCACGTCAATGGATGAAAGGTACATTCGTAAATCTCTTAATTTCCAGTTTGACTTCCTGATGTATATATATATAATGGGATTTTAAATTAATTGCGTATTGTTTGTAAACAAGTCTAAGAACAAGTTTATAAATAGCAGAAACTTCTCATTGAGCAATTTATAAAAACTGGAGGTTAAACTAATTATACTATTCATACATCATGTGTAATCTCAGAAAAAAAAGCACAATGACAATAGTTATAACACTACTGCTGATTTTGGTCTGAAGGTGAGTAAAAAATGTTTCACTCTCTCAATCTGAATTAGCAAGTCGTTACTAATAAATGAAAATTACTTACTAATTTCATTAGTAACTAGTTAGTAATTCAAATTAAAAGAGAAATGTTATAATTGACTTATTGACTTTACTTGATTGATAATTTCAACCACGTGTGCAATTTGGAATGGTCAACTGTCTTACATATTCCTTGTAATGTCTTCTTTAATGTTGACACTAATTAATAATAATGAGTTTAAGAAGTATCATTGTCTAGTCAATTATTTTAATATGGATGAACCAATTCCCGGGAGACAGGAATAATCAGTTATACGCAGAATAATCGAGTGACTGGGAGTAAAAGCGGACTAAAAAAATGATTGGAGCAAGAATGAGTTAGAAGAGTATTGAAAAAAACGGATTAAAAATGAAATAAGAAAAAATACGATACAATTTTCGATTTTCACATTATTTCATTCTTTTTTAACCGGCGTTTGCCCGAGCATAAAATAGGTATATATTTCATATTAACAATTTTAAATAAACGACTGTGCTCGCATTAAAAAAATACATTTTAATTAGTTTATAACAAAAAAGAAATTATTTATAAAAGTCACATGTTTTGAAAATCTGAGAAAACATTTCTAATAATAAAACGAGCAGAAGATGAAATTTACGGGGCATTATTTTGGCTTTTATCTTTATTCAGCTTAACTTTGTATCGGTAAGATAAGAATGTTGATATTGCAAAGTTTGGAATAAAAATAGCCTAGTGTATACTATAAAAGTAATACTTTTAACTCATCAATTCATTGCGACTTCACTTGAGTGTACAAGAGTAATATTGATTAAGTTCACGATTAGTGAGAATTGTAATGATGTTTTATTGGAATTTCCCGAATGTGATATGCAATTCAAATTTTAAAAAAGAGTATTACAAATTCGCGTATGGGAAGTACAGAAGAAAATGTTTCATGTTACTTATACATAATATACAATTAGTCTCGTGCATTTAGATTGTTATCACTGCGTAAGATTTCAACATGAAGAAATAGCCCGTGAATTGAAAATAATAAGAATATATGAAGAAACTGAAAAACTTACTAATTTAATGCATAAATCACCCTGTGTTTACAACTCTTTCTTTTACGTCATAAACTGCAATGATAATATTAACTGATAATATGAGTATGCAATAATACAGATATATAAACATCAATAATAAGGGTAAGCAAAGGTGAAACGTTAGTCTACGTGATAATAATTGCTCCTTTAAAAATATTGAAATTCAAAAAGTTCAGTTTCAAAAGTAATAAATTAGATTTTTCTATGCTTTGAATAAAAAATCGAAATTGATTTTCTCCCAAAAAGTTTCCTTATTCCCGAAAAAAATTAATTCCTTTTCTTGAACTGATACAAACTTCATTGAAATTCAGAGTAATGTACAGAATTACAATGGAATTTGTGCAAATTATATAGAATTAAGAAGAAAAAATAAGTTTAATACGGAAATTATAGACTTTTTCGAGACTTATGGCAGATAAAATCCTCACTTATTAACGTAACTTTATTACTTTGCTTGTTGGACCTAATTATTACAATCACAAGTATTATCAATATTTTGGATTTAATGAGGAAATTGTTTATTATAAAGAAAATAATCACTATAGGGTTCAGGAGATCGTCAGTTGTTTCTCAAATTAGACTCGAAATCTAGAATTAGCAACTTTTACAATTCTCCCTTACATGTCATCATCTTCTCTTCAAAACTCCAATTTCTTTAATTTCTCTATAATTACATGTATTTATATCAAAATCGTTAAATCCTTAAAAATACCTAAAACCCCATCAAATCTCATGAAATTCCTTAAAATATTTGAGAAATTAAAGAAATTTTCTACAATATCTTCAATCTTTTTTTAGATTTTATAAAATTCATTGAAATGTCGTGACTCTTTAATATATCTAAAATTTCAATAAATCTCGCAAACTTCGTATTTTTGAGATACATACATGCAGTAACATCATTTTTAAGACAGATTTTTTAAGACAGAAAGAGTCCTTTAATGAGCCTTTAAAAAAGGTCACTTATCAACGTCATTAGTGGCAGTGAAACCTGTTTTTCCAGGTTGAATAAAAATTCTTTCTCCAATGCTGAACCGTGTGCTGCTCTCACACAGCATTCTCACACTTGCAAATACAAAAGATGTATTGAAAAATGCTGCAAGTTGGAAATCACAGTGACGTCAAAGCGATGTGTGACGCATGCGTGTTAAGTCGGGCGCGAAGGTGGCAAGAGTTTATTCCACGTTTTATTCTTTAAGTTTTACAGCCGGCAAGCGGGTTCATCGGATTAGTTCTCGTGTTGAAGGAGTCCAAGACACATCAAACTGATTTCTCCAAATTAAAGTCAACTCGATATTTATCCTTTCGTCTCTTACATAATCAGTGACATTTAAAAAAGCGGGGTTGAGTACATTAATTTTTCAAGAAGTGATAGTGCCGGCTTTTGTGAAATTTCATAGTCTCATGAAATTCAAATAGTATTGATCATTCCCTCCACAACTTATCGATCAATCACAGGATATCACCACATCATACAATTTTTACTTTATCGCAGATTCAAAAAGTGTCGGAGTGTGATTCAAATTCTTTAGATTTGAAATCAGCGAGGAATATTACGGCGCAAATGGTGTTGTTCTAAAAGTATAAAATAAAAAGATAACGCAACGATTTACTGCGAAGATCAAGCGGCTCCCATTATAAGTGCACTATAATTTGCGCGTACGTCATCTTCTTAAAAAAAATGTTTTGCTCCCAAATTCAAAAGCTGAAACCTTATCTGTAATCGAAGGCATCGAGAGAAGAGGAGGCTGGAAGATTATACAAAACTATGTGTAATTTATGATGTCTTCCGTATTGGAATACCATCAAACTTTTGACAAAGTTATTTCAAGGTAAACTACCAAATTTAGCTTCTTTTTTGTCTCAATAAATTGAGTGTTGCATTGCCAAATGTAAAGATATGTAAATTGCTCCTGAAGTTGAATTTTGCTCCATCCTAAAACTGAATTTCGTACTTGAGCAGGTTTAAGTGATTCTCTAGTAAACAACATTTTTGTACTTTGAATTGAAAGAGAAAAAAAAAAATTCTGACCAAGAATTTCGAGGCCATGACAAAATACCCTGCAACCTACACATGTTGTTTCATC
This sequence comes from Synergus coniferae, assembly GCA_032164275.1. Classification (NCBI taxonomy): domain Eukaryota; kingdom Metazoa; phylum Arthropoda; class Insecta; order Hymenoptera; family Cynipidae; genus Synergus; species Synergus coniferae. The sequence goes on along the minus strand of JAUEJJ010000044.1, from coordinate 5,316,115 downwards.
TTAAAAAAAAAAAAAAGAAAAAAAGAAAAAAAAAACATGTATCACTTTTAGCTTGAGGGCAAAGTTCACACTGCCTACAACGCATTTAATCAAATTATTCAAGACCTAGATTTGATTGTAACTGAGTTCAATAATTCTTCTACTTTTGGATACAAATTTCAAATAATGTAACAGATTATATAAATAAAGAGGATCAATTTTCAGAATATTCTTTTTCTAAATAACATATATTGTCTAAATCCGGTGGCGTTGATTTACGAAAATAATCGCACATAGCGATCTATACATAGCAACCTACGAAAATAATCTTCTTTCGGGGATACTAATTTTTTCTTACACCCGTTATATTTCCACGGGTACCGGTAGATAAGTAGGTAAATGATATTTGCAGTACAAATAGCTTTCAGAATAACAAATTTTTTAGACGTTTACATTTTCTTAAGCTTAATAATGAGTCTTATGTCACCAGTTTACTTCAAATTTTATAAATGTTTCATGTTTTGTTGAAGTAATGAGGTGGTAAGAGATGATATAAATAAAAATTAGCTTTCAAGATTGCACGTGAAAAAAGTTTCCAACAATGAAGAAGGTCAATAATGCGCGAGTCATTCAGAGATAAAGCATTTTTTGCTTTAATAATTGTGAAGCAGATCCGTAAATTCAATTTACCATTTTCTCCTACATACGGAAATAATTTCATAATAAAGTATAATTTAATTTACATTATTCTCGAGTAAGTGGATCAAATTTTTATGGAACATAAAAAAACTGATTTAAAATCTAGAGTAAACTATTTTAACTTGTTTTATTATAATCGATTTTACAATAAGTAGAAATTAAAGCGAAATAAGTGAAGTGTTTACATTTCTGAATATTTTATACTGTTATCAAGTTGACATTCGCTGTGTTCTTTTATCAAAACATCTTTTGATACGAGCATTTGGTAAAATAATTTAAATTACTTAGTTGTAATTGTAAAGAGGTTTTTTTTTGAATTATAAGTAGCTTATTTTGTGTATTTAAGACACATTTTATACTGCATATATAATTTAGTTCTTCAGTGTTCGTATAAATATTCAAGCAAGAAAAAGTATATGTAATAGAAATTAAACTTGGATAAGATTAAAATGTATCTATTGTTTATATAACAATAAAATTTGAATTACAATCGGCTGATTTAGAATTTCATTAGCGTTTGAGTAATTATAGCAATTGTTTTTCATTTTGAACAACGAAATTTTGAATTTTATATTTTATTACATTAATAATTATGTTAATCATCTTATTTTCTTTTCAATTTCCGAATTTGTGTTAAATAAAATGTTCAAAAGTTAGTTTTTTGCCTTCCAATCTTTTAATTCATATACCATCATCATACAAGTGTACGTTTGTTTCAAGTTGACAGCAGATTGAAACGAGCGAAATAGAAAGCAAGTTTTACCGGTTCTGAAATAATGATCAAGCAAAGAAGAGTCCAATTATTGAGTATTTTCTCTCAATGCTCTCAAAATCTAATGAAGTTATTTTGCATAAATATCCCTTTCTTATATTCATTACATAAATTTGCATTGCAAGAACAGAAAATTGTTTTGAATAAAAGTTTTAAAATTTTCCCTATTGGAAATATTGTTTTCTCTTATGAAAATTCATCAAAATTTTAATCCCAAAACGCCATTGAGGTTCTCTCCTTTAGCACGTTGCCTCTCGAATAAAGACATTGAGTTTTTTTTATTCACCTTGATGAAAAAAGTTCTTGCAAACCCTTATGAAAAATTGGTTCCTTACTTTCACTCGAGAAAGATGTAAAAATAAATTATAGAAACGACACCTGATTTATGCTAATAAAACGACTTTTCGTCCAGCACTCGAAAGTTATTGCCGAAGGGTCAATTGTTTAAAGTTTCAACTTTTGAGTAAACCGAGGAGTAAACATATTAACTTTATCAGCTACGTCAATATTATATTTCTTTAAAATCGATTCGATTAATTCAAATTAAGTACTTCCCAGTATTTTGTGCATCCTCGAAATGAAGAAAGGAATAGATATATTATTTTACTCTTGTTGATTCAGAGAAACTAGAACGCAGTTTAAAAGTTTTCTTTAGGATTTCAGAATGCGCCACGCAACAACAGAGCAGCTTTGGAATTTAGACAATGCTTCATTGAAAGGCATCGAGTACTCACTGAATAGGTAATGTTTCTACACAAAACATGAGAAAACATGACAAAAGCCAATTTATTTCATATATATATAAATATATACATATATATATGCGTTACAAGCATTTCCTTTTTCCGGTTTCAAAGTTCAGCCTATTTTTCAAAAATTTCTTTGAAAACAAATTTTGACCAAAAGTATAAATGTATAAATGTATAAATGTATAAATGTATAAATCAATGTATAAATACAAAAACTTGTGTTATAAAGTCTATTCTTATATAAGAACAGTACAGGAAAAATTTGTTTAAATGGATGAAAATTATTACGAGAGTGATTCGATTACGATAAAACTCTTATCTTTTTCATGTCTGCTAATATACCTATAATTTCAATTAGCACTGCCTGGCTGAATAAAGCATCCATTTCGAAAACAGGACTCCTCTTAACATGTCTCGAAACTTCTATCATCAGCTCATTAATTCATTTTATAAAATGGTATAGATTTTTAAAACACTTCACAGAGAAAAATCTTTTAATAAAACATTCACAGAAAAAAAGGTCTAATTTTTGTTACAGTTTAAGCCTAAAAACTGACTTAAACTATAACAAAAACTGGACGTTTTTTTTTTCTGTATTCTGTAAGATGAATCTAATTTTACTATAACAGCCACTACGATAGAATGCTATCGTAGTGGCTGTTATAGTAAAATTAGATTCATCTTTCGCTTTTCTTGTAACGTTCTTCACATGTTTAAATTCTTCTTGCTACTTTTCAGTGCATGCAATGTGGCGCAATTAAATTTTATCATGGTGAAAGCAAAATTTACAAATGATTATGAACAGACCACTTCCTATTCAGAAACTGAGAATAAAAAGTCGAAAAATTGTTCCACAAAGTCAAAACTTTCAACTTCGACAAGCAAGCGAGCCATTTTTTGTAAACACAATTCTGTTGATTCAGATAACATGTGTTCCTGTGGGGAAACTTCTAAGCCTTCTTGCATGTCGATAAATTCGGATATTACTTATCCATCAACTCTACATACCGAAAAGAAGGTCAAATTAAAAGATGACTTTTATCAAGCTTCAGAAAACTTGAACAAATTGGATGGAATAATCCAACAGATTGAAAAGCTAACATTTTTAAACCACTCTTCGGGAAGTAGCAATTCCTTTGAAAAAGACGATGCCTTGAACTCCAATTACTGTAATCAGGATCACCAAATGAATGTATACATTGAGAAGGAAGATGCTTCACTAGAAGAAAAGTCAAATAATTCCAATCTAGACAACAGACTGGAGGATCAGGATAACGATGATAATCTCATTGCACGTGGACCAGTCAGACCTCGTTTAACCTCTAATCGGAATAAACCTTACGATACTTTCGATTGGTTGTTCCAATCTGATACTTATTCATCTCAAGAATATTCCGATGGACAGCAAAGTGAAACCTCTGATTATGAGACCAGCATTCGTCAATTACTGACCGACAATGATTACAGAGAGAGGATCGATTCTTGTTTAGAACAGTTGTCAGATTCGAGTCAAAAATCCGAAATTTATAATAGAAACACCAGCTTGGAAACAAAGCCACGTGAGAAACACTGCAGCAATCAAGAGTCGATGGTGAGTAATGGTTAAATCTATTATTTAGGGTTATCGAAACATTACTTTCGAGAAAATCTTTTAAATGAAGAGGATAACTAATTTAGTTGATTCTATCAACCTTAAGAAAGGGCATATTTAACCAGAATTCTAGTTAAATTAACCATAATTCTGGTTAAATTAACCAGACATTTTTTGAAGTGCAATTTCTTTTGTTACATAGACTATTTCATCATCAAAAGCACCTCCTACAATTGTCGTGAATAATCCAGAGGGATCTTCTCTTCTGGATATCCTGGCTAAAGGAGGTTTCCAAGCAGCCCAGGTTTTTTCGGATAGTGGAACCACAAATGGTTCATCTCCGGGTATGAATTCAGAAAACTGGCCTGATTCACCTGCAAGTAGCTACAATGTGGTTACCTCAAGGCCAAGTAGTCGAGCTTCAAGTAGAGCGCAATCACCAGGCTTTGCAATGATGCCTATCAACATTAGCAGTAGTCCTATGGGTTCACCTCAGGTAGCATTTATATTTTAAAAATTTTCATAAATCTCTTGCTTCGCCCTTGGTGTTGGGCGCTTTGCGATTTGAATGAAGAGGAAGACTAATTTATTTAAAGTTCTATCGACCTTAAGGAACACATTCACATCTGGACACTCACGCTTCGCGCTCGATATTTGATTTAAAAGTCATTTAAACCTCGCGCTCCGCGCTCGATTCTATTCACCATATAATAGATAAAGATAAATTGTTGTTGCAAATAAATTGTCTCAAAATGAAAATGCAAAAATAATAAGTAGAAAAAATACGGAGGTTTTGATAAGTAACAAGATAACTATCTATGAGAATAACATGTTAAAAGGTTGTGAATAATTGCAGTTAAATATTGCTAAGTTTATGTAAGAAAAAGTGATAAAGATAAACATAAAAACATGCCTCTTATTATTGTAAATATAAAGGCTTTCTTTACTGGCGATTATGATTTAATATTGCCGCTCAAACAAGAAAAGTACTAACTGCACCACAGTCAATTTTGAGACTAGAAACCAGTTTATTTTTGTAGATATTAATTAATAATGCAATCGCATTTCTGTAAAACGGTAAAATAAAATTAATATTTTTTAAATAATGCAGTTATGACATTCAGGTTTGTTTCGCACAGTTACGACAAAATTATTTCTACAAAATTAACAATTTGTGCAAAAAATGACTGAATTTCTCTACAGAATGATAATTAATTATCTTAGAAATACGATAAGCATTGAAACTCATTTTTGATAAAATATGTAGTTATTAGTAGACTTTTCTTGTTTGGACGGCAGAATAATTCACTTCATATTGTTTTAACTGAAAAAATAACGACCACAAATCTTCCGTTTGTTTTTAAAATGACTATGGAGGTGTTTTTAAATTTTCCTTATTTATGTTTATTTTCGTACTTGTTACATTCTGTACACCTGTGACGACTTTATAGACAAAGTAAGTAAGTTTACTGAATCTTTATAAAATGACAATACTCTAACTCTCTAAAGCCAAATATAATTTATTCAGATAAATAAATTTTTTTAAATATATTTTAGATGTCATTAAACTTTCGATCACGCCAGGGTTTCTCTTCCTCATCTTCATCGAATCAATCCTACTGCGAAACGCCAAGTCCAGCCAATTATCAATCTCCTTTGGATCAAAGATCGGAAGACCAATTGGATGATGGGTTCAACAGATTCGTAACCTGGGAAGAAAACTATGAATCTTCAGGCACTATTGTCGGGAATAATACTGCCGAATTAATCGACGCGATAGACAGTAACGAGCTTCAACTAGTAGAAGAAGTTGTTTTGAAAGAACTGACCAGAAAGAACTGCACATTAGAAGAAATGCAGGTTGTTCCAGATTCACAATCATCCGACAGAGGATTTGAGACCCAAAAGTCTGTACAAAGTCTACAAAGCCCTGCAGACAAAGACTCGAGATTTTCTTCAGACTCCAGTCAAAGAGACGTAAGTGAGAACATAAATAGTAACACTTGCACTGATATGAATTTCTTCAGCGAGTCTTTGAAGTTTGGGAATACGGGAAGCATCATCAATGAAGCCCAACAGAGTTTGGTTTATCCTCAAACACGTGATGGCTTCGATTTAGTCTATTCCGAAAAAGAATCGCCTGTTGGTAGTTGCAGAGAAAAATCATCTCCAACCAACAGTTACATGGGAAATACTTCATCTCATAATAATTACATTGGCAAGTCTTCACCAGCCAGTTTGGAGATTGATGCAACAATAGAGAACATCCTTGCTAACTATTCGGAAGCTAACGAAAATCAAGGTTCAAATGGTGACATGAATAGCTTCGATATGGATTTATTTGGCTATGCAAAAAGTACTTGTGCCACTTCTTGTTCTTTAAACATCCACAGTGAAAAAAGTCTTACTTCCGAACAAGCTACTACATCTACCTTCAACGACTTTCAGATTCCAGAAATTTTGAGGTAAGATATTTCGTGGGATATTTCTGAATCATGATTAATTATAATCGAATTCAAATGACTAATTTTTAATTGGTCTTGATTAATTCTAGCAGACACTCTGGACGACGTGTAGCACCTTGGTCATCTTTCAATCTTCCTTCGACGAAGGCTTGTAACAAATTAATCAAAGAACTCAAGCCCAAAGATGTCGAGAAGGCCATGAAAACTCTTTTGAAAAAAACAAATGAGGAATTAACAGAAGTTGACAAGGATGGCGATACGTGAGTTTAATTTGATTGTTCCTTTTTTACTTTAGGGAACAATCAATTAATTCAAATTTCTTTATAGGGTACTGATGTGTCTGGTGGGTAATTCAGAAGAATTGTGGAAGAAGAAAGCTTATCTGCTACCATTAGTTGAGAGGCTTAGCACTATCGAAGGTGCTTTGTCTATGGAAAACAATCGTGGAGAGGATGCATTGTACTTAATGGCAATGAACTGTCCACAAATGGCGCATATAACGGGTTACTTAGCAGCCAAAATGCTTCAAAGGGGGATTGAAATTGGAAAGAAATTGTATCACCCTAAGGTAAGAAAATCCAATCCTATTTTTATATCAAAAAAATATTAAGAGAGAGATTATTTCCTAATATTCTAATACGTCTTTCGTTTTTGAGCCAAGAAATTGATTTCAAAAGATATGCCTCGAAAGTTGTATAAAAATGCGAGAGACAAGGTTACATCCTGAAAGACTAGAGGATAGGGAAACCATGAATCTGATATTTAAGTAGTTTATTTTCACTGCCATCTTCTTTAAATATTTCAAAAATAGTAATTTATGATATCGAGCTTGATTGCTAATTAATGGAATTATTTACATAAAATAGTGGATATCTTTCTTACAATTTGAAACTTCTACGAATTTAAAAGCTATTCACCTCTGATAAGAGATATCTTACATTGTAATTATTTGGTAATGAAAAACGAGAGAAAGCAATTAGATTTCTTTATATGTATGTACCTAACGATGACTAAAAGTTTTCAGTAAACATTTGTAAAAAGTATGATTTTTATTGGATTGTGCAGGGTGAGACATTAATTCATGCAGTAGCAGCGAAAGGTGACTCGCACAAAGCTGTACTTGCTGAACTACTTGCACTCAAAACGATTCAAGGAAGTCCTGCTTTCAACATTTCCACTCAAAATTACGCAGGTAAGCTTCTTCCGAAATTTAGATAACATTTCCCTAGGCGGAGATTTTATAAAAATAGGGGAGATGTAGGAGATGTAGGAGGACTTGTAGGGAGAGAAGGATTTCAGAAGCCTTGTTTTAAGAAACTCCAAATTTAAACTGAACAGCGTTCAATTCAAAATTCAAATACAGTCGACTCCTAATAATCGTATTCCTCACGATTCATACTCTTCAGAGGCACGTTCAGATTTCCCACCCGGGTGCACTATGCACATCTCCAAGAGGCCCGAAGAGGTCTGAAGCCGTCCGATAATATTTCTGTTTCACTTATTTGTGCTCGAATACGATTGACAGTAGTCGACTGTAATTTCAAAATATTCATAAAGAGGAATTTGCAAACATGAAATTTTTGGCTTTACAATTCAGAGCCCTACAAAAAACGTCGGATTGTATTAAAAAATGTTCCACTTTAAATGGGAAATTCCCGCAAAGCAGATACGCATTCTCGCATTAACACACATTGACCGCAGAATGTATCACTTTCGCACTAAGAATACTTTTCAATTTGACGTTTTTTGCAGAGAGGAATACAAATTTCTAATCTATTCTCGAATCTTTAAATGCAATTTTTTGAAAATAAATTTTTATAATAACTTAGTGTAAATATAAAAGGGAAAACAGCACTTCACGTAGCAGTAGAATCGCATGATCCTGTAGGCAAGGGAATAAGTTCAATTGCAACGGTACAACTACTTTTGGAAAATGGTGCGGATCTTACAATTAAAGAAGCAGTTCGAGGAAATACGGCCTTGCATGCTGCAGTATTGAGTTGTGATCCTGTTCTCATTAAGGTATAATGATAGATTTGAAAACTTTTACTTAATACTTACAAAATGTATTGTCGCAGTTTTTTATTTAGGATTTTTAGATCTTGAAGGGCTAGGAATAGCTTTGCTGGTCAAAAACAGAAATTAAATTCACAAAAAGAAAATATAAAATTGAATTTTATTGAATATTTTTTTCTTTCAACTAGGTTTTGTTGGCTAGAAATAAACAAGAGACTATCAACATTGGAAACTATCATGGAAATACATCTCTGCACATGGCATCAATGTGCAACGGTATAAATTTGGAAAGACAAATGGAAGTTTGTAAAATCTTAGTAGAAAATGGTGCAAAGATAAGTGTTTCGAATGAAAACAACAGAACTCCATTAGAATTCGTTTATCCAGACAGAAAAGACATCTTTAAGACGATCTTCCACAAAAGAAGTAAAATACACTAAAATATAAATAAAGATCTCAGTGGACAAAAAATTACATAATAAGGTTGTGATAGAATATCTAGGCTACAGAGTGATAAGCTATAGAGTATATATTTAACGTGGCTCGATTTAAAGACTATTTCTATACCATTTAAACTATTGATATGATCAAAGACCGCTAGTATTTGTATATATTTTTCAATATTTTTTAAGAAGGAAAACTTTTCAAATCATAATAATTTAATCGTATTTTAATTTAATTAAAATCGTTTATAGTTAAGTGCATGTAAGGATTTGATTGAACAAATCATTATCAGGAAGATCTAACGCCCAATTTTTTCTATTCAAATATCAATATTATTAATATTGTACAAAGTCTGCATTTGAAAATTTTGAGAGTTATTGATTATACAATATATCGAATAAGACTTGGCGAAATAAATAAATATTATATATATAATATATATATATATATATTTATCGATGTGGCATAATTTTAGGGTTCTTTAAAAGTGTGATAGGTAATTTGGAGCTTTTTAATGAATAAGAGATTATTTTTAGTTCTAATTTGACGCGACATTTTAAATGTGCTCTATAAATATATAAAAGTTTAAAAACTTGTAATTTGAGATATTTTATTAATTGATATATCGTTATTTCATATTTTGTATATATTTTGTTACTGAATTTCACATATTTTATTATAATGATTGTAAAAATTCATTTTCATTGAAATTCAATCGGTGATACTTTTACGTAATTTCGAAATAGAGGGAATTATAATCATGACGATAATTATCCCTGGATTTTCATTACTAACTCGCAGACTATGACTGTACATTGTAAAATACAAGTAATACAAACACATCTCCTTCAATACAAGAAATAAAAACTCTTTTTATTAAGACGTCTATTTAATTACCTATTATTTTATACAGAAATCGAAACGACTAGTATTAAAGTCTAGCATTAAAGATTAGCTTTAAAGAATCAATTGAAAATTCTTGTTTTTTTTTTTTCTGGTAGACAAGCTGTAAACTCGTCAACCTTGAATTTCCATGAATTTTGTGCTACTTTTTCAGTTGTAGAGTTTCAAGGTGACTAATATGGAATATATTATAGTAGTCAAGAATAATTCTTGTGTATTATAAAATGCAATTTAAATTATTATAAAGTTAAAAATGCGACGGTAAAGAGACAATTCAATATGTCACTCTTTATAAAGGGCGGCTTGAAACGACTGTCCATCATAATCTGAGGAAGAACCGATTTAGTTGATATCGAAACGCTTGTCCTTTCTCCTCGCATCAGTCAACATCCCCATTGTAAAGCACCATCAACCACTTTGGCATTAGTTAAGTTATAGAAAACAGTGGATAAAAAGAGCAGCAAAGAAAACGAAGTTGAATCACCTTGGAAAATTCGAGAATTGGACGTATATTGTGAAAAAGTGTATCTGTTTATTCGATTTAAAATCTCGAGATAGTGCAGAGTCCGAATTGAAAAGAAAAGCTTTCAGAAACTGTACTAGAGAAAAACTAAAAGCTTGAGCTTTTATTTTTAAGTTAAGAGGAAAACAGGAAATGAATTTCTGCAGCTGAAGGTGATTCGAGTGTTGAAGTTTGCTCCAAACTCATTAAAGGAACTTTTTTAAGATCCTGGGAAAATAAACTACCCAACAAACTTTCATGAAACCGTGTTCATTGTTCCTTTCAATGCTAAATAATTTATCCCTTTCAATAGTAGGTATACACACGATAATTAATAATATTCTGCTCTTATTCTAAGTTTATATTTAATTAAATATAATTCTAATTGTTTTTTGATTGTTTACAGTTATTCTGTCATATTTGTCTCTTAGATGAATGGGGAAAACGAGTTGATTAATATTTGACAAACAGAGAACTGCTAGTTGTAAAATAATCAAATAAGGAAAATAATAAAAGGAGGATGAAGGTGCTAATGAATTTAGTTATTTCATTTTTGTGGATGCTGTTATCTTTAACCTCAGCAGAAAATATAAGCGACCAGTGCGAACTTTATAATGAAACGAGGATTACGTGTAGGTGCCTCAGAAATGAGGTGTGTTGACTAACTGATTGATGATTGATACTCCTTTCTCGATAATTTTCCCTGTATAAAATGTACTCACATTCTTACTTATTATTACAGGAACTTCTATTGCCAGATAACTACAATTATGAAAATGTAACAAGTCTTTTTATATCGGCCTGCTCATCCGCAAGTTTTCATTTCACAAGTTTAACACAAGCTACTAAACTTCGAAATATAGCAGTCCACAATATTAGTGACAATTTAATTTTTGAATCATTGTTAACGACAAAAGGCATCGAACGTTTAGAGCTGATAGGCATTCGTCAAATTGCTTTAATTACTCACGATACTTTCATGAACGTTCGTAGTATTGGACTTTTCCGAATAGAGGACACCACAATTTTAAATTTTGAGGAACAATTTACAGAAATTAACGTTACGAATTTTATGATCAAAAATGTAATGATTGAGAGAATGAATGGATTACATTTTTCAGAAAGGGGAAGAACTCTGAGAATAAGAAATAGTGAAATTCGAAATGTGCACAATAATTTAAACTTCGCATATTTTTCTGACATAGAAATTGTAAATTCGAAATTTAAGTTACAAAAGCCCGGATATTTGTCGATAGAAGGAAATAGCGCTTTCGTAGAAAATAGTATTTTTACGAATGTTACTATGAATCTGGTCGCGTCGAACAAAATCAAAATGAATGGTACGTGCGCGGATGGGAAAAGTTCTCTGAGACTTTCTTCTAATAGAATAGAAAGTTTCAGCAATAAATTACCGACAGAAATTATTTACACGAAGAATAGAAGGTACAATAATTCCGAATTATTGCTAGTGAAAAATAATACAGTTTGCATTGCTGGGAATTGTAAATGTCCGAAAACTAATAGCCAGAAGTCGATTCAAGGTCATTATTTGAATTTTTATATCATCCTTGTAATCTTTCTGTTAAGGCTTTTTTAACTGTAAAATATTTAAGTTTGATTTTATTTATGAAATATTGACTTACCGATACTGTTCTTTGGGGTTGTCTACATCACGCCGGACTTTGGAATTTTCCATTTGCATAATCTCATGTGTTTGAAGTTCCAAAGCGTCTTTGAGGTTCCTAATTTCCTGCAACATCAGCAGATTGTTTTTTTCCAAATGTCCAATCGTTTCCTGATGTATTAGAATTTGCTTCTCGTGCTCAGCTTGCAAATTTTGCAAAGCTTTGTCCCTTGGCACATACGTTCCTGAGAAATAAAAAGAAATTCGAAAAATAAAGACAAAGTAATGCGATATATATTTGAAAATTCTTTTCGACTAACCAATAGACTTTTGTAGTTGCTCCTTAAGTTTATATCCACTCTGTTGAATGCGTCTTAGTTCATGTGCATGTTGACTGTCTTTAGATTGCGATTGCTTTTTCAATTTAAGAACCTAAAATCATAGTGAATTATAAACACTGTTGTCTTGCTCTAATAGTTAATTATCAAGATTTATTAAAATATATTGAAACAAATCATATACAGACCTCGTCTCTTTCACGTTTTAGATCTCGAGTCAAACTCTCACATTTCACTTTCAGTCTTCTTTCTCTTTCTTGGACTTCACTCAGACAATGTTCTTTCTTTTCCAAATCTTCTTTCAATCGTTTGATTTGATTCTGTAAAAATAAAAAAAATACATAATTTATTATATATAATATCGTAATTCATTATTCATTTTTCTTTACCATTTTACTTCCTAGGCGGCATTATAAAGCACAGCAGACATTATTACGCGAATCAACAGATAATTTAAAATTAAAAGTAAAATTTATTGTTATGCAAACTTACTATTAAATTATAGTTATCGTTTGATGTTTTGTGGTGGGTATCGTTCAGTTTATCGTGAGCCCTCTGAAGCATTCTATGTTTGTGGACCAAATTCCAGGATGCATTGATCAATTTAACCAATGCAGATGTCACTGATTCTAAAGGTTGAACTTCTTGATAGTTCATTGGTATGGGTGTTAAATCAAGAGCGTCAAATTCCTGGATAAAAGTAAATTATTTTGTTATAAATATATTACTTAATTTTTTTCTGAAGCAATATAATATGAGTATCTCAAAATTTATATATATATAAATACCTCGGACAATGTATCCAAGGATTCTTGAATAGTGTCTGATGTACAAAATACATTTTCGTCATTTTCGAAAGATCTCTGCATTGCAAATATCTCCCTGAGATTTCGAAAATGGTTAGTGGCGAAGGAATCTTCTGCCATATCTGTAAAATAAAATCCTTCATGAAATATTGTAATTGAAAAAAAATCTTATATTATGTAATTGAAATTAACTTAAAAATCTATATTGTTTAAATGTACAAAATAGTTATAACGATTTTTTTAAAAATTCCTATGCATGTACATTAATAACCTTGGATAACCTTACTTTAATATCTAAAGAAATTTGTATTCCTTACATTATATTATACCTTTAAATAAGCTTCAAACTCTTCCAATCATAAAGACAATTAAAAACCACAACACACAATAATTTTCATAAAGTTGTTTCTTCAATTGTTTTTAAAAGAATTGAATATAAGTGAAAAGCGTGAAAAGTGACTCCTGTTTGGACCTACTACATGAAAATTACAAAAATAAACACATCTTACAAACTTACACACGCTAC
>JAUEJJ010000044.1:5291149-5302601 GCA_032164275.1 Synergus coniferae | reverse complement strand
TGAAAAGTGACTCCTGTTTGGACCTACTACATGAAAATTACAAAAATAAACACATCTTACAAACTTACACACGCTACCAGACGCTACATAGGTATGTATATTAAAATTCTATGAAATTTCGTCGATAACGTTCGTCGAATTCACTACTCAACACACAGATGTCACCTCTATATCAAATGTTCGTCGATACATCAGATCCCTATATCCAAGATAGTATAAAAAAGATATAAAAAGGTATACGAATTTAAAAAATTAAACATTAAAAAGTTTTGAAAAAAAGTTATGTAAAGGAATAGGAGTAAAAAACTTTTTTAAACTTTTTGTAACAAAAAGGGAAACGTCGTTTTACTGGTTTTACAATATACCAGAAAATACCAAAATTGTTTATAAAGAAATAAATTTATTTGATTTTTTAGTCGAATACGCGAAGCAAAAAGAGAAATATGTTTGTACATTTTTTAGAGTTTTCTTTGATTCTCCATAACTTTGAAAGACACATGTTTTTTAGGGGTCATCCATAAATTATTACTTAACCCTTTTTCCCTCTAGTTTCTTCTCTTCCTTTTTTCATGCAATAAATTGTAACACTGAGTAGAAATCAGTTTTTTAAACAATTTTTAGAAAAAAATTCAAATTCAAAAATTTGGAACACCAAACATCAATAAAAAAATTAATTTATTGTCAAAATAACTAAACCTTCGTTTATAGCCTTATAAATAATTAAATTGAAAATGATTTTTAATCGCTCTTCGGCTTTGAAAGTGTAAATCCGCAAAAGCGCGAAAAATTGGCGACCATAAAAATAAAACCGGCGGCTTGCGGACAGATATATTTTCTCGAGTAATCGCGCTTTTAAAGGTATTCCCTCGTTCCCCGATAAAGTAACCCCTCGAAACCCGCTATATAAAAGGGGATAACTTGGGTGATAACATTGGTGAAATACCGTGATAATAAATACGAAAAAAATAGTAGTTGAATCAAAGAAGCTTTCTTTATATAAATAGAAGTTGATAAACGCTTTTGCACCGTACAGATCCTCCCTTGGTCCACATATTGTGATAAATAAAGATTCTTTCAGTATACATCAGTCACATTTAAGTCGTTTTAATGTATCGCGTCTTTGAGGTTTTGCTACTTCAGCTTCGTTTCTTAGTTAAGTCACACCCACTAGAAAATTCATTTTATCTTTTTCCCTCATTTCCCTTTCTCTTTTACTCTCGCTAAGTGCTCGTATATTTTTTCATTTATATGTCTCCGACTTAATGCAACGTTTAAATTTGGTTCAGGACCATAATTTCCCTCTCTTGTGAGTCTTTTAAATATAAATATATGGTGAGTGTTAATATCCCTGGAAAACTGAACAACTCTGAAAAATAATGTAAACTAATGGCATTTTAAAAAATGAAGTTATATTCTGGTTTCGACTTGTACGAATTCTAGAGTGATGAAACCTGCGTATATCACTTAATTCATAGTGTGTTACATGGTTATATTACAGCCCATAAAGCTTTATACCATCCCTGTTGTAAAACTTCTCAGTGCACGCGCACCAATCCCGAAAACCATGAAACTGAAGGTAAATAGGAAAAAGCGGGAAGTTAAAGTGTGGGAATTAAAATTGGGTTGTTACATATGAAAAAGTAGTTTGAAGTATTTTTTCGTAAATATTTATCATCCATTTTTGAATCCGCAAAGGAGTTTGTGATGTTAATTAAAGGAAGGGTTGAAAATCGTCAAAATTAAAAACAATCGGATTGGATCTGAGGATAATCTGAACAAATAGAGTCAAATTGAAGAAAATTGAAAACTCTGATATCTTTAGTATTTCTTGGTGCATTATATTTCGCTAAGAATACACTGCATGCATTTCTATATTATCGTAATAATGGCCATACCACCTAGATATATTCAGAAGCTACGATCAAGCCTCCCGGTTTTCTGTTTATCGACATTCATTATACTCGGAACAATTGTTCATTCGCTCTGGTTTTAGTATTGATTATGCGAATACGAGATGTTCTGCAATTCTGACGCAGTCAATAGTCCACTTTCAGCAGGCAAATTATTGAGTTGATAAATTATTTCATCCAACAGAGGAAACTCAATCACTATGAAAATTTTCGCATCATTAAATAATCAACATTTGAGGGTTTGATATGATAAAAATCAGCCTCATTAGATTTTTTGAAGAATTTATTTAATCGCATCTCTTGTGTACTTGATTAAGGAACTTGAGACTTTAGACAGGCGTTAATGAGAATAAAAAGAAAGTTTCTCTGATGAAAAGAGATTTTTTTTTCTCGGAAGGAACTAATCCGGGGTACGTGATCTTGAGTATCTCGCTGGATTAGTTACATAAATGCTTCATACCGGGAAGAAAAACCCTTGACGAGATTTCTTTTAAAGACTTAGGCCCCCAATGTAAAATTAAAAATTCTCTCTTTTAAGCACACATGGAGGATTAAAATTCTGGAAAAAAATTATTTAAAAAAATTAAGAAATGGTACAACTGGACGTAGGATTATTTTCAGAAAATACTGCAGTTTTGGGAGAATTTTTTATACGGGAGCGTCCATTAATTACATAAATCTTTGCGGAAGGGGAAAAGATATGAAAAATCTTAGGAAACCTTTTACATGGGGTGGGGGGTTTAACGTCCTTCTTGCGAAAGTTTCTTTTATTGAAAATATTTTTTATTATTTTATTTTTCGAGTTATTATGATAATTGCACGCATCTAAATTATAATTAACAGAAGCTCTTCCTAAATAATACGTCTATATTTATATGTAGAACACTGTACAGTTAAATTTCAAATAAATCAAAGAAATGTAAGGTAATTTTTTGTTTATATTTACTACGA
Source organism: Synergus coniferae (assembly GCA_032164275.1). NCBI lineage: Eukaryota > Metazoa > Arthropoda > Insecta > Hymenoptera > Cynipidae > Synergus > Synergus coniferae. The sequence continues at coordinate 5,299,740 of JAUEJJ010000044.1, read as the reverse complement.
AGTTGCACTTCTCGAGAAAAATACATAGAGAGGATATTCCCATATGTGTCGTTACATTTACATATAAATTATATATGAATCAGCGAAAACATGTGTACACTGTATATTCTACTTAGAACCAGCTTCCTTTGTATATGTATATGTAAATAGTTTAAATTCTCCTTCATGAATCAACATAATTAATGAGTATTTAACGCAGGTATATATTGACTGAAACATCAATACATTACAGAGCATGTATTTTATCAGGCATAGGAAGAGGTGTTATATTAAAACTTTATTAGGATTCGGGCGAACTACGAACCGTAATTTAATTCTTTTTTAATAACCAGGAAGCTAGACAATTATTTTAACTTGTTCTTCCTCTCAATTCGCTCTTTGTCAACTTGATAAATCATTTACATTATAACTTCTACAGTGGAGTTATAGCGAACTACAAAGTACAACTCGATCCAGAGAATTGCAACGTTTCTACATAATATTTCATAATACATAATTGTGTACTTGGAATTATGAAACCGATTTTACTTAGCATATATATATTTCTTCTTTAAAGAATTAATATTAATTATTATTGCTCCAGTATATAATTAAAAAGTTTTCTAGAGGTTTCAATCGGTTTCAATAAACTCCTGATACTAACCAGGAACTTGAAATTCGTTCCGGACTTGTGGGCTGACTCGCCCGCCGGAAGTGCAGATCCTGACCGTTCTTTTGAATCTAGGATATGTGTGTTAATTGTGACATTAAATGACCGAGTTTGATGGTTTTTACAATACTCTAAGACAAAATGAATGAATAAATGAATAGATGAATGAATACGAAGATTATTATTAATAATTTTTTTTTCTAGGAGGAAAATTTGATGCCGCAATAGAAAAAGTTGTGATAAATTGCGTAAAGTTTCTGGTTCATGACTTTAGCCTTTAACCCTTAACTAGAGAATAAGCTTAGAGTTGTAGGCACAGATGCACCACCTCGGTTTATGGATTTAATCTCCAGAGCTTATATGCATACGCTCTGAAGCGCTTTTCACATATTAGAATGTGCTAGTGTGTAGTATACACGGATTGATTCAGGGCACAGACCAAATTCCCGTCTCCAAAACGTAATCTTAACGCCCTTCAATATGCTTATGTTCAGCCGGCCTCAGATTTGCATTTAATCGATTTCCACTTCCTTTGATATTGGAAGTTGCTTCAGATCTAAGGGATTTGAGTCTGGAGTTGAAATTAAATTGCAAAAATAGGTGAAAAAGAAACAAAATACAGAAGGATTCCAGGTAAAGAGACGGCGATCGATTTTGAAAAGACTTCCACTGCACAAGTACTCTGAACTCGATTGCAACTCGAGTAGAAAGCTTCGTTTAAAGTGCCAATCGGAACAAGAATCTATGTACGATACTAGCAACCAATAACGGGTTTCTGAGACTTTTTAGCATCTTCAAAGGCTGAAGCATGCTGAAGTATCATCCTTTTATTCCATTCTATTTTCGCGCTTATCGAGTCTGAAATTAGTTAAGAAATTCTTGCGAAAACTCTTTTGCTAAGAATTAAAATTAAAGAAGTATGTATTTATTGAAAAAGAACTCATTTTAGAAAATTAAAAAAAGCAAGTTTAATCCTCTGGGAGCTTTCACTTATGAATCTCTATTTTATGAGTAATTTTTTTATTTTAATAGATCTTCGCTTTAACGCTAAAGTTTTTTAGAGTAGAATAGAAAAAAAGTGAACATTGTAAATTCTCTCTTCTACATTCAATTAGGAATTTTAATGAGACAGAAATTACAGGAAAGAAAAGGAAGAATTCTGAGAGAGGGAAAATTTATCTCTCTTTTCTCAGCGAATAAAAATAATCTCTATCGTCTTCTCCCCTTTCGAATATATATTTTAAATGAAAAATAATATGAAATTATAAAGTATCTAGAATACAGATAAATTTCAACATTGTTTCTGGAGTATGGACAAAAAAAGTGGATCAAAGTTTTGCACAATTCCTTGAAATAGGACTGTAATATAAACGGAGATTAGAATAAAAAATTTGCCTGATAAATTGAAGGATATAGTGATGGAAAAAAGATGTCCCAGCTGTTGAAAGCAGAGTGGTCTGATGGGCAAGGGTATTTTCACACGATATATTTTCGTTATAAACAAGCTAACTCAGCTTCTGCTATATTTCAAGAATTACACGTTAACGTGTGAAACACGTGTACACATACACATAAGCGTTAACAAAAATCGGTTGGACACTATTCTTTCTGACTGAGGATCTGAAAAATGCCAGTAGTCGACTAGACCGAGATGTGAGAAATGAGGAAACAAATTTTATGTGTGTGCACAAGGACGAAGACGAGAGCCTTTGAAATCCGATATCTAAAAGTCCAAACAGTCAATTTTCCCCATGCACATCCCAAGCTTTTACGAGCAAGTGCATCGATTTCAAAGGAAGTAACTTGTACTTTCCCGGATATTAGATTCCCTCTGGAGTTTATTTCATTTCGACAAATTTTTGTTGATCTTAATATTTTATGTTTTCATTTGTAGAACTAATGGTCTTTATATTTTAAATGTGAGAATACAGATTCTAAAATAAATCTCTTATAAGCAGAATTTTCTTTTCTTTTAAAAAATGCCAATGCGAGTCCTTCATTTTTAACCCAAGGGATGTGAGACAACTCTAATCAATAAAGAAATTCTATATATAAAGACTCTTGTCAATTAAAGTTGGTTCAGCCACAGCATGAATGTCTGAAATATTTTTTTCAGTACAAAAAACGGTATAACTTTTGCAAATTTTGTTTTCCTTCTTATTACCACGGTTACATGTACGTGAGATTTTTGAGAAAATTGAGAAGAATTCTAATATATATACGAGCGCAGGAAAACAGAAGCTCCGCTAAATATCCAGAAACATGGAAAACGCTTTAGTAATAAAACAAGGGGGCGGACCACTGAAATCTCATGAGCATTTAGTCTAAGGGTATTTTTTCTAAAACATTATTTCGGCACGTTTTCCAAACATCGTGCCTCTTAAGGCACGTCGAATGCATCTGCTCCCATCAGTCGAATCTGCAGTGACTTTTTAATCTCCCCGGGGAACCCTGTAACTGTTTTCCCATAGACGCATAGATCTCTTATAATAAAGAATTGCGTTGGAAACTGTTGGCACACGACGAAACGGAATCCGGTGTGTAGATTCGAGGACTATTTTCAAGAAAACAAGGGGAAGATAGATTTCAGTTTGAGAGACTTTAAAGTATAAGGTTTAAGTACATATATACTTTATATATACCCTCAAGACGGAAGTGCTTACGCGTGGATATAGGATGAGGGCACGAGCCCCAAACAAATTAGGATAAGTGAGTCAACTTTAGACTTAGTCAACTTCTCTAAATAGACAACCATATTAGCAGGGCTGAAATAATGATGGATTTGTGATATCAGTAGTGGAAAAAGAAGTATTTGAGGCTTTTTAAATTCAAGGTGGAATAATTGTGGTCATGTCCTGCGAAATTTTATGAAAAGCTATATGGTATCTGGCATAGACCTTTCACTGTTGAAGAGTACTTCAATAAACTGGGTTTAACGATACTTCAACCACTCGAAGCTTAGCTAGTCGAGAAAACCGGAAACTGCATCTAGGAAGGCGAGGATGTATCTGCAAAACTGAATTTAGCGCAGACATTTTAATTCCGAAGATTATTTTTCTGTTCTATATTATATTTAGACAATAGGGTTTGCAAAGAAAACACTTTTCTACTTTTTAAAGCAAAGTACTTAAGGGCATTTGGTAATTACCATGGAACATCTTTTTACCAAAAAACCAAAATCCCAAATGTGAAAAAATAGCGAAAAAATAATTTCCGTACTTTGTTTTTTAAAGTACTACAGCAAAGTACTATAACAGAATGTTGTAGCTAAAAACATGAATACTTATTTGTAATATCAATAAAAAATATACAAAGGAGACAAGCGAATGTATAAAAGTTGCTTAAATTACTTTCTCGAATTTAAATCGTACTTTGGGAGATGAAGGAGATCCTAATTTCCATGTACTTGATGTAAACTATGCGCATTGATTGGCTCGAATCCAAGCTGCGAATCTGCGCGATATTTATTCATTGAATTAAGCTCAGGAAGACTGAAATTCTATGTAAAACACAAATCAAGTTCTCGCTGTCACAAAAATAAAATAATTTATTTGTCGAAATCTTCATCTCCTCCTAATGGCGGAAGAACGAAAAATCTTACTTTATACTGTTTTCAAGTGATCTAGTTTTCAAATTGAAATATACATTTTTAATTTTAGAAATGCTTTTTCTCAAGGTCAGACAAGATAAACTTCATTTAGAGGGAATAAGGAACATCTATAATTACTTAGTTTGCAAATTTAACATCTTAAGAAACAGTTTATGACTCGAGGTCTGTCTAAACAGTCATGAAAGCAATTTGCCATGAAACATAAAAGTACAAGGCAAGAGTGCTTGTAGCATCATATGCGTGAAATGAATGTGTTCATTTATAACTTAACACTACGCCAACTTCCAAATTGAATTTACTACTTTATTTCTGTTCAATTATTAAGTTAAATATTAAGAGTTAAATAAATCAGGAGCAGAGAGATATAAATGAAAAATCCCTTGATAACATCTTGAACATACTGTCTTTTATTGACACAATTAAGTTTTCGTTTGTTAACAATTCTAAGATACTTTGAAAAAATATTTGTATGCTTAGGATGACTAATTTTAAGATTTTTTTTATTTCAATTAAACTTACTTATGTACTATTACATAAATATTTCTAAAATTATGTTTTAGACTTTTGGCATGAAAGATTTTCCGTTATCTACTATATATTATTTCAGCCTTTGATGCCACCTAGCTTTGGTAAATCGTAGTTATTTTTAATTAAAATGTATTAAAAAGTGTCAAAAAATCATTTACAATTACAAATCATTATTTACAAAGGTCACTTCAATAAATATATAAATGATACATCCGGTAGCTATTCACATATTTCTTGTTCTTCTTAATTATTTATTATCTAGAAATAATTATTAATGAAAAGGCTCCCTCAAATTTACAACTTTATACTTAGTACTCTAATTGAAAAATAGTACAACAGGTGGATTACATTTTTCATATAAAAGTGAGAAGATTTATAACATCTTGGATTAAATGAAGAAATGAGTAAAATATCTTCTTTTTTCTAGATAAAATCCTCGATCTTAATTATTGGTTAAGACCTTAATGCCAAAACTCTTAATTGGTTAAAATAAATATTTACGAATGTTTTCTTCAAACTTAAATCACTAAAGGATTTCAGAATATTTTTCTGAAATATTGAGCTTAATGACCTTGTTTTAAACGATTAAGAACACATGTGTGAAAAATGGTATAAAATATCAATTATTATAGCGTACAGGACATTCCGAATAATAGTCGCTTTTGTATGTAATTTGCCGTTATTCCTACTATTTTTTGTCTATCATTAGATCTAATTGAGATTAGAGATAAAGTTTCTTTAAGATTCTAATACTGAAGATCACTTTAATTATGTGGCTGAGAATTATTGTCATTGGTCGAAGACGATGAGACTCCACTGATACTTTGGACGATCATGCTAAGGCAATCCAGACTACTTCCTGTGCTTTGGAACGAAGCTGATTCCCCATTTTCGTATCCTGAAACAAAAATTAAGGAGATATTTAAAATATTTATAATATGGAAATTTTTCAGTAATTAAAGCCAACAAATTGTCCACTAAATTGTTTTATACACATCGACAGTTTATGCATTTGATTGATCATAATTTTAAACCAATTTTCGGTCTCCATGTTACATTACGTTTCAGATATTGATAGGTCATTACATTTTAATAGTTGAATTAGGAGAAACATTAGTTGCAAAACGTCACTGATGATTAATTGATGAATTATGGAATTTCAAAGCATTTGCTATACGAGTATGTGCTTCGTTTAAAATGTGAAATGATTTGTGGATAAAATTAGAAATATCCTTATTTTAAAGATTCTTATTTTAATGAAGGTATCTGGAATTAATTATACCGTAAGACTAGCCAATATCAGCAAACAGGATTAAACAATTTCTTTCTTTGAATGTTCAGGCGTAAGCAGCGCCTCATTTCAATTCAAAACATAAAGAAAGATCGGAGGCGCAAATTACACTGAAGCAGGTGTGCCAAACACAACATGCTCAAAGCTTTGAGTCTAGTAACTAAATGTGAATTTCTACACGAAGTTAAAAGGAGGAAAGTAATGGAAAATGAAAGACTGAAAAGGGTGGCCTATTTACACGTGCCTGCAGGCATGGCTTGATTTTCACAAAATAATTTGACTTTTCCTTAGGAAATAAAATTATGCTAATTTAATAGCAAAGCTGGCTTTTTGTTAACTTGAGGAAAATTGACAAATTTTTTAACTTTTCTTCCAAAATTATTATATTCATACAGATTTCACAATTTTGTGTTTTTTTCCGGACTTAAACATTTTTGATAAGTTTGCTATAAGGTACTATATGTATATTTGAAGCTTTTGTGAATTCAGGAGCTTCGTATATGTAATGCTTCCCCAACTTCGTGATTTCCAAACAAAGGGTTGTCCTAACTCCTGTGTGGCTTACACCCATGAGTTCTGTCGAATTTCGAGATTACCTATTTTCGAACATTTGACCTCTGTGTTGTCTAAACTGTAGTCATTTAAACTTCGGACCACTTAATTGTCTACATATCCTAACTCCGTTTAGTTTGTTTTTTCCTGAACAATTCCCGTGTACAAATTTTATTGTGGCCGATCAAAGTCAGTTCAACGCACCGAGAAAAATAGTTTCTTCATTTGAGTGGATTCCTCTCATTCTGATGCAATTTTTTCTCTATAATATGGTATGTAAAGTATTCTCTTAATTTGAGAGGATTGTTCTCTTCTAAAGAAGATTCCTCTCAAATGAAGAGGCTCCTCTTCTTAAAAACAGAGGATTATTATACTAATTTATAGAGGAATATTCCCATTTTGAGTGGAAAATGTGAGAGGATTCAAGAGAGGAATTATTCTACAAAAAGAAGAATACATTTTTCTCGGTGCGGATTTCTACAGAAATTTTAGAAACACATCAAATAAAATTCATTTTGCAACCCATCAGTTTAGGAAGAATTGATATTATAGGTTTCTCCCTGTACAACTTGTTACGAGGATAGTGGGGGAGGGCAGGGACAAAACATAGGGGAAACCAAAAAATCCTCTTTTTGCTCTCTGTGCAATGATAATAAGATTTCCTTAAAACTATAAGAAGGGTTAATGGTTATGAGATTCTTATTAACTGTTATTATCCAATTATTCGGAAGCATCAGAGGGTTGATTTGAAGGCTTTAACTTGTTTCATGGTCCATCAATTTCAAGTGACGAAGACATTTAATAGAGCACTTAACAGAGCGTTGATCGATTTGCATGTCACCCAGAGTAGAACCAATACTGACCTACCATCATCATCATGATAGTAACAAGAAGAAGCTTTTCTCGGATAAAGATATACTGGCTAAGCGGAAATGTGTAACGCGAAGAAATAAAATATGAGGAGAGAGAATTAGAGAATGTGGAAGAGAGAAAGAGAAATGAGGAAGGTGAAATTTGGGGTGTAAGTGGGGGGTGAAGGGAGCGTGAAACTATTAATATTAGAAAGATGAGAAATGTGCCGACAGATGCCAGCCAAGTTGGAGGCAGGTGGCTTATATATGCGAGCGGAAAAAGTATTTGACAAGATCGTTGATGCCACCTAACTAATGAGAAAAACATAACTCGATCCGAAAAGGATTTCGGTACTACATATGAGTGGTTCAGGTTGAAATTTCTTTGGCATTTTTCGGTGTGATGAATAAGTTATACTTAAAGTGCAGATACATTATTTACGAAGAGAAATAATGGATGGAGAGGATAAGTATGTGAAAAGCCGCTCTTTTGAAATTGATTGAAAAATGAATTGGCAGAATGGACAGAAAATTTATTGCATTCATATAATTAGATCCTCCATTCTTATTTTTTCAATAGTATACTATTGAAAAAATGAGAATATGCGAGAGACGGTAGGTATTGAATTTTTTTTATGAGGGCTTTTCTTCCTACACTCATATATTTATTTTTATATTTTGCAGAACTTGTGAGTCACGTATGAGTCAAATTTATTGGAATACCAGACGAACGGGTTCACTCATTTTCGAAGAATTAGTCTAAGTAATCGGTTAGATTAATTTTATATGTCATTCCATTAGTGCCCGAGCGAGCTTTATGGTTTGAAAGTCATCACCTTGGAATGAAATTTAGGAAGCCACGCTGAAATCTTCATTAGCCCACGTGAATATTCTGTATCAGTCTAGTTCTAAATTTCTTGTCATGTGTTTTACTGATTATACTTTCCCCCTAATAGTTTATTCAAATTTTTTCGGAACATAAATAATGCAGGGTTAACAACCTAGAGAATTTAAATGTATACTGCGTGAAAAAAAAGTTATCTGGATTAAAATTAGACAAGTGGAGTATTTTAAATTTAAAATATTTTTCAGAATTCCTCTTCCTTTAGG
>JAUEJJ010000044.1:5231667-5245926 GCA_032164275.1 Synergus coniferae | reverse complement strand
AATTTGTCCTTCGTATAAAATACTGAATATTATACAAACATGTCAAGTGTCATTACTTTTTCCTTTATAGCATGTTTCATTTCACTGCGTATCTCACACATAATATCCACGTGCACCATTCTCTTCGAATTTATACTCCTGATCTGCAGCAACAATCAACGTACAAGTGGAAGTTAGCGCTTTATCGAGAAAACTTTACGACGCGTAACTATTCTCAAAAGCAGCACGTTCGTTTGTTGGTTTGTTACTGCAGTACACAAATTACCGACACTTTTTTTCTACACTGCAAAAGTTACAATTCGTTTAAAATTAAAGGAAAACAAAAAAAAATACTATGCGGAAAGTAATGTGTCATGAATTCTCATAAAACTGTCATGAAAGTTATATATTTGCGCAAGAATTTCATTTTCCGGCTGTAAATTTTAAATTCTCTTTTAATAAAAACGGGATCATAGCAAAATTTCTACACGAGTTCTCGAGTTTTTCGAAAATTTGTGTATAATTTGCTTGTTAAGGTATTTCCACCACAGATATTTTCTTTCCCTGGAAATCTACGAAAGAACTTGCAGAGTGCATCTGGAATAAAATTCTCTGAAATTTGCATACACTGCTCTGGTGGAGGTGAAGGTTGGCATCTAGTTTAACTAGTTAACATTTACTTAATGACGCGTGATACGACCCAGACAGGAGTGAGGGTATTATTCACCCCGTTTTTCAGATTAAATCTCTCTTCTCTTTTTTACGTTACTTGACAATTTTATTGCGTCTGACGCCTAACTACGGAATAAGTTAATTTTGTTACGATGGTCCGCAGCGGTCGCATTGCGGTAGGGCAGATGGCTGAGTTGGTTCGTACAAGGGTGAGCGATTCTATCTCGTTTTACCTCCTTGATGTACAGTTTGCAAACTCAAACTTTGGGAAAGTAGCCAAGACACTTTATCTCAGTGTACTGTCCCCTCTTCTGAAAATAAATTAAGGAAACTGATGCATCTAACTCGAAGGAGGACCACATTAAGCTCAAAATCTCGTCTAACTCGGTGGAAGTGTAAATTCAGGCGAAAAATCGCGAAGCTTTCATATATATGTATATAGATAGATAGACACTCGTATGTGTATACTGTCTCTGGGGAACCATCTTCAGACCTTCAACTTTTCAATCTCAAATCAATGAATCCACTAATAGAGAGCCAATAGTTGAACTATTTCCTACCTGTGCTCCACAGAATATATAAAAAATACATACCATACATTTCAATCATATCCATTTCAAGCTTTATGCAATCACCAGTTTTGAAGTTTCAGCTTGTCTCTGCAAATTCATCCAATAAGGTAAATGAATATTCATTGTGCTGATAATGAAACATTTTTATTTGGAAATTGAGAGTAATTTAAAAAATACCTCTTGGCTTTTTCAAGCGACATTCATTTTTTCCTACAGAATTTTTTCCTTCCACTTTTCATTATATAACCAAGTTAGCAAAATTAATTAACGGACATAAATTCCACAGATCTGCGGTCCCGGAAAAAGACTAATTCCAGATAGTGACCTGAATATTACTCAAGACATCTTTTTACGCGACTGTAATTCCATAATTTTATTTTCCGGAAAAATGTCAACCTTGGAGAAAAATAACAGAAGCGTAAACATATAAATTAGAGTAGTAGAAACCTGGTCCTGCATGGTTAGACTGGCGCAAATGATATACTATAATTACTGTGAAATATCTCTTTAGTCATTATCATGAAGTTAATGTGTATATTAATTTGTGGAAGCATGTATTTGATAGTTTTGTTAAATGCCACTAATTTCTCGTTAGAAGACCTGACAAACACACAAGATGCCATTGTCCCTTGACTATCTATGTAATAAACAACTATGTAGCATGTCCCTCAGCTACTACAGTGATTCAGTACAATTCTCAAGAGAAGGTTGAAGGAGTTGTTGAAGCATCTTGCAAGTGACTGCGTCTTCAGTACCGACGATAAATAACAGTTACCATAGAACAAATGAACAGCGCACTGAAATTTACACAATAGGAAATTATCCTCCAGGCATCCAATTTGCAAATCATTATTCAATTATATTCACTGCTTATCAGTACTTTATATAACTTTTTGCTCTCTGTAATAATAATAATAATATTATAATAATATTATTATTACTAATTATTGTTGTAATATTGAAAATTTTTTTCTGTTGACATTGGAGCACCAATAATTAATTATATTTTTACTCAGGTGAAAAAATCCATATCGGAATTCTCCATATAGAGTCCCACGTGGAACTCCACACGAATTTTCCATGTAAATTGTCCACATATATATACATACTTTCGTTCAGCAACTTCAAAATGTATGTTCGACGTTTATTATGAATGAATAATTCTTGAAAAAGACATACGAAATTTAAAAAATGTGGATGGTTAACGAAATGTAACGTCAGTGAAATGGGTGGAATTTAATGAAACTGGGAAGAGCATTACGTGATGGGAATAGAGAGCATGTAAACTCTCGGTCCAGAATTTCAAAAGCTACAGAGCTAGCAAAATAGACAATAGACCGACTCGCTTCATTGTCTCTTTTCGAAGTAATGCAAATGACGCTTGACATGCAAGCGTCATATAACACAGAACACTTCAATATATACTAATTCTAAACTCGAACTTGGAGTTTGCTTATTCATCGTCAGAAAATAAAGTTGAAGATTCTTATAACTTTACATTCGTAATAAAAAATGAACACATCTCGCAGGGTACCGAAAATCCACTACTATTGCAAATGATTGTGAAATAAAGAAGATACAATAGCCAATAAAATGTCACGCTCTGGTAACGCTGAACATGAACCATCTATGAAGGGATAATTGCTTCGCCGTTTATGGGTCATTTATGAAACATTTACAATAAACTATTTCTATTTCACGGTAGAAGAATTTCCATCAGTTGTTGTGAAGTTTTTATTAGTTGATTTACCAGTTTTCTAAGGTGAATTTTGGAAATAAGTTGTATGCGTTTCGAATTTATTCCACCAGCATTTGGAGGCGAATAAAAATAAAATGAAATTTCATTTTATATTTCAGAGGCTCGCCCAGTCATCAATTATCAATAACAGCATTGCTGGGAAGTCCAGATGGTTCTCGACATCCTTTGGATGTTTACGAATTTGCAGAGGAAGATTATCAGCAGCTGGAAAACGGAAATGGCCCACATCACAATTCCAGAACCAGCATCGGTATATGGGAGTGTCTCATGAGCTGCAGACATCGATTTGATCAACAATTGGCGAGAAGAAGGGTGAGCAAAATCTACTAATCCACGTTTCCATTTCGTTAAATCAGTCATTTCTCTTCTCAAACAATTCGTAATGAACAACTCTGCCGGAATTATTCTTTTATACATTATTCTTTAGATTTATCAGTGAACCCTTTCCACTAATAAAGAAGAGAGAAAGAATTTTATTTCGAACTTACACTTTAATAAATAAACGAGAAAATATCGCTTTAGAAGCTCAGTGGTATTTAATATAGACTTTATTACGCCCCTCCCTCTCTTGAAACTCTCTCTTGAAACTCTCTCTTGAAACTCTCTTGCTTCGAACAAATTTCGAGCAAACTATTTGATCTATTTGATTTTAGAGTACCTATGTATATACTTTTTGACATTTCCTTACATTTTCTTTCAACTTTCTCAGCTAACATTACAGTACAAATTGCGGCTTCTTCTCAAATGTCCTACTGGAACATTAACCCGAATTAAATATGTATTAAGGAATGGAATGGCTCGAGCTTGAATTATTTTTGAGAAAGCATGAAAAGCAATAATTTATTTGAATTTATCTAAACATCTTGATTTTAATTCGTAATTAATCAGAGAACAAAATTTTACGAAGTTTTGTAAGTCTTGTAATTGTCGTGTTTGCTACTATTTTTACATGGCGCTTTTACCTACATATATTTTTATTACACCTGCAGCTTTATAAATTAAAGCCTATTTTTATTAAGTATGGGTCAACGGATAAAGATTAAAGTCTCCCCTCAGGGCCATTCATGCGTAAAACTGAATCTCTTTCTTACTTCACTGAAGCAGAATATAAGACGTCGCTTTTCTCCTTATTCAAATCCCTAGGTGAAGATACGAGTGGGAGATAATTAACCCCTGAATTTCACCAGGATCGACCCTTTCTTCAGTTTCTCACAGCTTTAGGACGCTGAACCTTTTTCCCTCATTTTCTAAGATAGAGTTTCTTCATTTAATACGAATATGTCCACGAAAAAAATTTACGAATAAAACCTAATCAATTTTAATTTAAACGTAAACTTTATTTACTTACTAGCAATATTATACAAACGAAATGTATATAGATGCAAACTCTTCACGATTATTATATTAAATTATGATTATTGTTGCTATTATGCTGATTATTGTTATTTCGCACACTTTTTATGTTTGGCTAAGGCACGCTTTAATTTAATATTCAAGTCTTGTTTCTCGCGTGTCTGGCCGATGCGAGTTCGATGCATTCGGTTCTTACGGAATGTGAACGTGATGGGACTCGATAAAAAATTATATCACTACTTTTGAAAGGGGCTGTAAAAGTGTGAACTTGGTTTATTAAAGCTCCAACAATTGATGCGACTATTATAATTCCGTATTTACTGCAAAAAGCATTCAGAACAAGGGCAAAGACTCAGGGGCAATTATTTTCCAGATAGCTTTCCCTCCTACGTAATAAGTTGCTGCTTACTGAAGTTTGAAATTGCATCTAACCACCTTTAAACCTTTTTTAAAGTCTTTTCTACTTTTTCCTGCGATCTCGTTGAAAAATAGAAGATAGGAATTTTTCAATTTCACTCATAACAATTACGAGCTGTTAAAGTTTTATCCAATTGTCACAATCTATGTCGAAAACTGACAGAATTTTTTTAATACTGCATTATTATTATTATATTAATATTATTTCTATTATGTATTAATATTAATATTTACTTTGGATTGTTCAATAGATCACGAAGCGATATTATAATTTGACGTCTAAAATATTGCAATATAAATAAATGTATATTATATTGGTTTAACACAAATATGTATAGAATTTCGTGTAATAAATTTGCCTATTAATCCAATCTACCTTACATTAAATACCTATTTTCACTTAACGATAATATCGATTAAGGTGAGCATGTGGTTCTCATAACTTTTAATTGCATTTATCTACTTAAGCTGTTGATCTAGATCTGAATTCAAGAAGGTGAATTCGAGTGAATCCACATGCTTAATTCAACTCAATTCAAGAGAATTAAACCGATATCAAACCAGTAATTGGATTTAAAAAATGACTCGTTGCAGATTTTGTGATGTATAAATTTGAGGATTTGTAAAGATTTTTTTGGCTCTTTGTAAAAAAATGTACCTCATCCACCTTATATTTTTTCTGAAAGCCAAGGGTCGAGAAAGGAAAGACTTTTTAAGCGGAAGTAACTTTCCTCTCGTTTTTCATCCACCCTTGATATCTTTGGCTAGGGTTCGTGCTCGTGCGTATAAATGACGTCAATAACATCAGTCTGATGTTGCCTCAAATATCCAGCATCCTTCGCGTGCCTTATCCTTATACCTATTGCTGCAAAGTACTAGTTGTTTATCTGTATACAAGACTTTTCGCTACTAGGTCGTAGGTGGCAGATATTTATGATAACATAAACGAAAATCGATTTCTGGATTGCGAGTGATGTGACCGGTCAGATAAATAAAACGGTTCAACTGATACCTGATTTGCAGATTGACGTGACTGAGTTTGACAATTGATTCTTCACTCTCCGATAGCCACACGCTCATTCGTAACGAAGTATGTATTTTGCTTCAATAACAAAAATGAAAGGAAAACAAACAATGTAATTTTGAAAATTTTAAAACTTGGAAGTTAATTCCGAGGAATTTTTAACGTAATTTATAGAAAAAATTCAATTTTGAAGGTTTCCAGGTTTAGTCCTTAATTTTTGAACTGAAACAAAAACTTAGCATTGAATCATAAAAATATTGTATTAAAGACAATATTTTCTGAAGCGATTGAGAATCAGACAATGTGAGTTGAACTGACTTTGGAACGAAAGAAAAATTGACAAGGACGAGGGTCTCAATTCCTGGACCATGTCGATTGTGAACGTTCACCCGGCATTTGTAGCTTAAAGGAATGAAAAGGCAATTGCACTCCCATTTCTAAGTTTACAAAGATCAGAAAGTGATTCACAGAACTGGAAAACGACTCCTGATGTAATATCCTTCTCTCCTTTTCGGTCATTTTTTTATTGGATCACGAAAAATCGCCGTACTCTGAGAATTCACAGAAGCAAAGAAAAGAATACGAAGCGACGAGCTTTTCAGGAGGTAAAAATAAAATACGAAGAAAGTCGGGAAAAGGAGCTCTTATTCTATAATTTTTAAACTCGGATATTGAAATGAAGTGCATCATATGCAGATTAAAGTGAGATGTCGCTGTATATAAAAAGCTTGGATGATGAAAATGAGGCGTGACTATATACCACTTCATGCATCAAATGAAAATTAACGGTCGTGAAAAAGCGAATGTCGTTTTCTGTTACAAGCTGCTTTGGAACAAGCATTTTTATTAATTGGTTTATATTCAAGTACAATTTTTTTATTACGAATACACTTTAATATTTGATTGAATGGATAATTTTTATCTGACAGTGGATAAAAATTTGTCTTCAATTATTTTAGAGGACTGCATTATTTCTATCTGAAGTTAGGGTAGAAAATATGAGAAAATGTTACAAAAATCCCTGGGATTTTCTGTGTTTGGTTTCTAGACATAACAGCATTATGAACAGCAAGTTCGCGTTTATTTATATACGACTATCGCGACGAAAGTAGTTTACGAGATAGAAAGTTCAGGGCTAAATCGATATGGCCTTGTTCACCCTTGGACGATGAGTCCTTACACCATGACCCGTCTTCAGTGATAGCTCCATTGAACACGTAAATTAGAAACCACGCCCTGTTATCCTTGTTTCCAGTTCATCACGTGCATGATCCTTGCTGCTTACTCACTACATATATATATATATACATAAACGACATTCGATCATTTTTATTGTCGATAAGTATACTCCAACGTCAATTCTGCAATTTTGCAAATCTCACTACCTTCAAAAGGACCCTTTCATATTTTTATATACGATGGAGAATGATTTTTTTGTTCCAAGACAGAAAATCGCAATTATTTGAGTGAAAGACTTTTTACAAGCGTATGTTATCTATATTAATATATATCTATTATTTCTGAAATAATATAACGAAACAATGAAGAATCCTTTCCAAGTTTTCTTCTTGTTTTGTAAATACAATATGTCGATGGAAAAGACAGTTTCTAAAGAAAAGATAGTTTCTACCGTGAAATAATTATAAATACATACACCGAGATTTCATTTAGCATTTTGAATGAAAACAGAACAGGAAGAGAATTTTATTTCATGGTTTAAAAGGAATTTTTTCTAAGATTTGAATGAGGAACTTTGTTACAAATTTAATTGCAGTATCCATCATAAAACGCTATAAATCCATAAAATATAGTTAGAAAAAATGGAAACTTTTCTGTCCTGGTCAGATAAAACTGCAATAAAAAAGCTAACTTCTTCCTTTATTGTAGAACATTCGAACTTTACTAGAATTGTATAACCCTTACTATAAACGTTAAAGTAAGCTTGACTATAAAATTTTCTTCGTGGGAAAGTAATATAAATGATCCTTTATACGATATAACATAAACTTTTATTCTGATATTATATATGAAACCCTTGAAATCTATCTTAAAAACATTACTAAACCCTTTTTTTATTGTTAACAGCATCATTTAATACGCACTTTATTTGTCTTCTACTTTTTTATTACTAATAATTATTTCTTTGATGTGGTACATTAAAGCTCAATAAATTCAAAAAACTCTATCAATTTTTTCCTGAAAAACATTTCAAGTGCGTCTGTTTTGAGCTGAAATTACATAAAGATCCTTTTTTTGCATATTCGTTTCTAGCTTTAATTACTTTATTCGAAAAGAAGTCTTCAATGAAACACTCCAAAAATTCGCCTAATGAGATTTATCTCCTTGAATTAAAGTTACACGTTTTTATTCATTACATAATTTTCTGTTACGAAAGAGAAAAAATTGACGTAAAAGTAATTCAGTCTTCCATTAATATATTACGTAACTGCAGCGCTTTCAAATTATTATATTCTGGACATAGTATATATTTAAATCTCTGTGATAAATTGGAACGATTTGTTATACAATTTGCAGAATATTAATATGTATAAAATGAATACTGTCCTGAATTTTCTTATTCTACTTGAATATGGAAACAAAGGAAGGCGTAAATTATATTTTGAGAAATTGATAATGGAAGCACTCTTCTGTTTTTCTTTTGCAGGTAGAGCAGGGATTAAAATTATATCGAGCTCACAAACAACAAGCTGCTGTGCGCAAATGGAGAGGCGCCCTGAAAAGTATCAGACAGCGCGAAGACAAATTTTCTCTGCTTGGCTACCTCTACCAGGCTTACATGGATTGGGGAAAATACAGGTAATAAATCATGTCCGACTTGTTCTTTTCAACCCTGTCCATTAAGTACCAACAGCTAGATAATTTTCCTTTTTATTTGCGCTTTCGTAGACTTCCTGCTCGAAATATATAGCATTTATTCTTCGCATAAATCATGAGATTTTATTTTTTGTCTGAGGATTCAATTCTAATAAAGAAGCAAGATCGTTTGCCTGCACTCGGATTTATTATCATAAAGCAGAAAAATAATTGGAAGAATAGCGTTTTATATAAACTTAATCACATATCATCATGGATTTCACCATTATACTTTATTTTATCGTTATATTGCTTTTATTTCTTTATATCTAGCGAAAGCTTCTAAATGCTTAAAATCTAAAAATAATTTGAAGGTTTTGAAGACTCAAGTGCAAGCATTTTTCACAGAAATCTGATTAGCTGACTATAGGGGAAAGAAGCTAAATATTATATTCAGCGACCTTCTTTGCAGCCCACACACAGCACAAAAGTACCGGCTGTCATATTTGCATCGTATAATTAATACAGAACTTTTTCTTACTCGACTTACATATACTCTTTAGCGAATTTCTATTAATATTTATAACTTTTAATATCTTCTAAAACAGGCTATCACTGTGAATTACTACAATAGGGTAGAATTCATTTTAAAATGGAACTCAACTCTTTTCTTCATTTAATCCCAAGCTGATCATTTTCCTCTGCATGAATATTTAATTTCACGTGTATTTCCATTTTTAGCGGATTTGAAAGACGTTTCAAATTCATTTTCCACGTTTTCCTCAAATTTTGTGCATGCAATTTAATTAAAATCAGAGTTGGGAAACTATAAATCATCCCTTCAACTGAATTGTAATCCAATTAATACTCAACTGATTGAATCGCCTTTATTTGTCTTATCCTGTCTCAATTTTCAATTTTTGAAATCGAAAAATTGTTTAAACGTAAAAATTGATGTCTATTCGTGAAATATTATCAGATAAATTGGAGACACATGAAATGCCAATATCAGCTGCGTTTACTTATCACGACTCACAACTAGTTTCTGACTCGAAATAAACTAAACCCGTTTCGAAGTTTCAACGAGCAATGTCGAGACGAGATCCAATCAGTGCCACGGAAATTAGCACTAGGTAGTCAATCAACTGACAAAAAGCATTGCAGCTGAAACTTCGTTTCTCTCCAAAGGAATTACTATAGTTCCGGAAAAATTCAATTTCGTTTCTGTTACATAAAAGGATGTTCTAGTAGAATAGAAGGGTAAATAAATTTTTACGTCTAACCATTTTTATTCTGAGTGGAAAATAATGTAATTCATTTCGTAATTCATTGTGCATAGTTAGTTAGCAAGTTGCGGGAATGCTAATTTTCAATTAGTTAATTAATTGGAAGATGCATTTCATATATTTTTCCGGTTTTTTTTTAAATATATTTTTAAAAAAACGTCAAACTTTAACTTTACATCATATTAGGTTTGAAATCTGTATTACGTATTTTTAACTGTAAAGTATTTTTGATAGATCAAATCCGTCCGTGATCTTTCGAGCAAATCTCGAAGGGATTTTATTTTCCTAGCAATCTTCAGATAAGAATATCATATACGGCAAAAAAGCTTCTCTCGAAAAATAACTATCCCAACTCCCTGAGCGTCGATGAGAATCTTCCATTATTCTGTAAAAAATGCTAGAAACATAAATCTTTAGATTGTGCAAGTGCATCTGAAAATCTCAAATGTTCATGATACAAATGAAATTACAGTTAAATATCGCTTTTTCCGAAATAGAATATCATTTCACGGATCTTTTCACCTGGAAGCTTTAACAATTGACAGGAAATGTTATAACTGTAGGCATTTTTCAACTTTAAGATTCAGGATATACGAATTAAAAGTTTTTCTTTTTTTTTTTAGAGACAGCATAGACTTTGGACAGAGACAGCTTTGTATCTCAGAAGAATTAGACTCCCCTAATATGAGAGCCGAGGCGTACTTGAATCTCGCAAGAGCTCATGAAAGACTCGGTGCTTTGGACAGAGCTTTGGCTTTTGCCAGACACAGGTACTCATTTAGCATAATTAAAATCTTGTAGTCTAATACATAATATTCAATAATGAGCCATTCATAAATTACATAATAATTTTACCCCATTTTACCCATCCCCTTATTTATAGATGTCCCCTCAGTAATTGAATCATTTATCAAATATTTGTAATTATTATTATGTAATTAATTATATAATTATGTGTCTTGTAGTTTATACAACGAATGTGATCAGTGTGCAACCGCTGGATTGGTTCACCTGACAGTAGGAAGGGTTCATTTGGAACTAGCTGGATTTTGCAAAGCTCTCGAGGCTTTCCAAAGGGCTCATAAAATTGCACATTCTATTCAGGATCCATCTTTAGAATTACAGGTCACAATAAAATTCATTTTTTTCTTTATACTTTTGTATTACTGAAAGCAAGTGAAAAATGACTATTGACAAGTGGATGTACATACATTTTTTAAAAATCTCTATGAATGAATAAATTAATCCATTCAGAAATGAATTTTTCATTGTAGGTATACGTTGGATTATCAGAATTATTCTGTAGATTGCAAGATGGAGACAAAAGTGCTAGATATGCATCTAGGGCTTATGATTTATCTAGAAGCTTGCAATTAGGGGATTTGAATTCCAGACATCATCGAGCTGCATTGCTACAAATGGCAGCTGCACTCAGGAAGAAGGGAGAACTGGGAGATGCTCATGATTATTGCTCGGTAATCCGATTAAACCGTTACCTGTAATAAATTGGCATTCCTATCTATTTAAATTTTCGAGCGAACTACAGAATCTCTTTCCGCTTGAAAATTAAAAAAAAATATATATATATATATTTGCTTTTACAGGAAGCAACACGGCTGTCTCTCGTTTCTGGGGATCAAGCCAGTTATGCAAGAAGTATACGTATCATGGGAGATATTTATAGGAAAAAGTCCGATATAAATGTAAGCATCTTTTGTCATAAGAGCGACTTTCGCCAGCTGCTTGTCCCTGTAATTATTAATTAATAAAAGCTAATTAAATATAGCTTATAGATTTGCTTTCACTGATCTAGCTCTAGTTTTTGATTTAGAGAATGCACATAATTAGCCTTTAGTTGACATAGAGTTTGCCAAAAAAATAGAAAAAGGAATAAAGTCTGAAATGAAGTTGGAAATATTGCAGAAGGCGTTTCGCCAATACGAAAGTGCCATGGGATCAGCTGCAGCCACTGGTGATCGTTTGTGTCAAATGGAAGCCATGGATGGTGCAGCAAGGTGTCTCGAAGTACTCAGGTTACAACACAAAATTTGCAATTGCAGACCTCTGGAATTTAACACTCGCTTATTAGAAGTTGCTGGCTCAGTTGGTGCAAAGGTACAATTTTTACATTGAAAATCACCAATAATTAAAAACTTCTTTGTTCTCTGTTTGCTATTGCCTCTGGCTTTACTGAATTTAAGTAATTAATTAAATTTTTATTCTTTGAAAGTCCTTAAAATCATCTAAAATTTCTTTAAATCCCTTGAAATCCCTTCGAATTTTTTAAAATCATGCTTTTTATTCACAGCTCTTAGTAAGAACAGTGAGGTGCAGATTATCACGAATCTATGGTTCCTTGGGGGATGAAGAGCAAAAAAACCATCATGAAAGATTGGCAGCTACGATGGAAGAGGATTTGGAATTACGTTGTGGTAGTTGTAATGAACCTTTTGGCTTAGAAGCTGACTCTCTGGAGGCTCTACCTTGCTCACATATATTACACGCCAGGTAAACTTAAAAAAAATGAGTTTCTTAATTAAAAAAAAAAACACATTTTGAGGCGCATGAAAAGAATTAATTAACTTTTCAGGTGCGCACATGACATTTTAAAACGCCGGGACAAGAAGAAAAAACGTTTGTGTCCCGATTGTCACAAATCCGTAAGTTCTCGACTGTATCTTCACTGCGATGATCCTCATGGCATGAATCCTTTGAGTCACAGTTCCTTAAGTTTGGCATCGCTACGGGCTAGCAGCCTTGCAACTCTGGAAGATTGTCACGCAACAAGCAGTGTTTAAAAAAACTAATTTGAAAAAAATACGTGCCAATGATTTTACGGGTACTTAGGGCTTTGTAGCAAACTAAACGACGTACGCTGCAACGATTTTACAGAGGTGGAATTTGGCAAAGAATTCTTTTTATGAATTTATATAAAAAGCATCAAGAATGTTGTAAGTACTTCGAATCATATTACACTGGATATTGCAACATTCTAAAAATTGCATAGTCCTTCTTTTGCATATAAAATGAGATTGATTATTTTATTTCATTATTTATAAGTTATTCGTTTTCTCTAAAGGATCAGTGATAATAAATGGGTCGCTGAATCAATAATGTTTTTCACTGATGAATCAGTGAATTTCACTGATTTTCTTCAGTTAAAACCCTTACTTGATTCAATGACCCTAGAATTTAATGTTCGCGCTACAATTGCCAGAGATAACAATTTTTATTGTGTTTCACCATGATCAGTTTTCTTCGTTTTACCTCGTATTTTTATATTAATATGCTTTTGTTATGAGAATCAATAATAGTATGCGACATATTGTACAAAATGAAAAAGAGAAAGAAAGTAAGACTGGAAACGGTGCGTGATTTTGGTTACAATATCTCCTGAAGAGTTCCTATTTCTAATTAAATTTTGTTTTTACTGTCATAAGTCATTTTCAATTAATACGGTAGTTAAAATATATCAAGAGATTAAATTTTAATATATTTCCTTCAGCTTTCCTTCATCTATACAATATAAATAATTGAAAAGACTCTTAGTTTAAGTTTAATCAATATTCTTGTGGAAGCAAGCGTATAAACGCCCTCCCGTGGAAAACAAAACTCTGAAGAGAATAAAGATCTTCTTTTTTAACAAAAGTAGAAAAATGAATAATAATTTGTGAAATTGTGAATTTCAAACAAGGATGTTAAAACTGATCCTTCACTGATAATTGTTACATGTCGATAAAAAATAGTGAGCCAAAATATAATAAAATGTTCAAGCTTTGAAGAGCATGAATCCTTGTTAGTTGTTAATATTTGCTATAGTATGTGCGTTTTTAAGTATAAGTAATAAATTATCGAAACAATGTGTGGTATTTTACTATCAGAGGGGTTATTTAGAAAAAGAAATTAATTCGAGAGATGCAAAAAGCGAAAGAGTCTAATTTATAATATTTATCTATGATAGAGCACTTTAATAGCAACTACAAATTGTAATTTGTATAGATAAATCTTATGTAGAAATATTTAAAACTCACTGCCGTAGGTTTTATCGTTTCGAACCTTTGACAATCCCACTCTGAAAATAAGCGTGTAATTAGAGGCCTGCAATTATCATTTGACAGATACAGAAAAAAAAAGAATGTTCTATTTAATTGAATTGAAAATTATTTTCCGTTTTATAATGAAATGTTCAGCCTCAAATTTTGCGTTGGGCTACTTGCTTCGTCAGCGTAAAAACTACAGTAATTTTTTATTTTTTATTATTTTCGCAGTGAGAAATTGAAAAGCATTCCATAATTTAAAAACTGTTCTTCCTGTTAATCGATAAATTAATTAGTTTACTCAGTATCGAAGTATTTTTTATAGTGTCTTGTCAAAACAAAATTT
>JAUEJJ010000044.1:5164120-5217720 GCA_032164275.1 Synergus coniferae | reverse complement strand
GATAGTTTGCGATTTTTTTATTACAGGATCTAAATGTAAAATGTCTTCTGATAAATTGAATGCATTAGCTATCGAAAATTTTCGAGAATATTTAAGAATCCCTTCGGTGCAACCAAATGTTAATTATGGTAAGTTATAATTTTTATAAATATTAATTGTTCTCAAAGAAATGTTTGTAAAATTTGCATTTTATGCAATTTTAAAGCAAAGTTCTCTCTTATTTCAGATGATTGCGTCGCTTTTATAAAGAAACAAGCCAAATCTCTGAATTTGCCAGTAAGAGTTTTCGAATCAACTCCTGGAAAACCATTTGTGATGATCACATGGGAGGGCCTGGAACCAGAAAATCCTTCAATTTTATTAAATGGACATATGGATGTGGTTCCTGTTTATCCTGTAAGTTATTATAATATCCAAACGAATTTTTTTTATTTCTTCTCAAAATAGACTAGAATTTAACAACCAAAACATTACAATAGGTATATCAAACCTATTTTTCAATACTAAATATTTTCTTGAATTTTAGGACCAATGGACTTATCCTCCCTTCAGTGCCCATATGGACGAAAAAGGAGACATTTATGGCCGTGGATCCCAAGATATGAAAAGTGTCAGCATTCAATACATAGAAGCCATTCGTCGCCTTAAAATAAATGGAATTCGACTAAAAAGAACGATTCATATTAGTTTTGTGCCAGATGAAGAAATTGGTGGTGATCTTGGCATGAAGTCCTTCGTAAAGTCCAAGGATTTCCAAAATCTAAATGTTGGTTTTGCTCTTGACGAAGGAACGGCTTATCCAATAGAACCAATTTTATTGTTCTATGGAGAAAGAAGTAAATGGGATGTTTGGGTTTTTTGTCCTGGTCAACCTGGCCATGGAAGTGTTATGTACGATAATACTTCTGGAGAAAAATTATATAAAGTCATCGATCGATTCATGAGATTCAGGGATTCAGAAAAAAAGAAATTGATGGATCCAAAAATGAAGCTTGGGGACATCACTTCTGTTAACTTAACGATGGTCCAGGTATATATTAAATTGCCTATGAAATATCTGTAATCGCATCCAAACTTAAAAAATATATCTAAGTTAAAAACATGTTTAGATCAATTTTAAATTTAATATTAAATGTGAATGTTCGATCTATTTTAGGGTGGTGTACAAATCAATGTGATCCCGAAAGAGTTATCAGTTGGATTCGATGTACGTGTCGCTACTGATGTGGACCATATAGAATTTGAAAATTTGATAAAAAGCTGGTGCAGTGAAGCAGGAGAAGGTGTTTATTATACCATCTCAAGTCACGATCCATGCTTTGAAAATACAAAATTAGACGATACGAATCCTTTCTGGTTAGCATTTAAAAAAGCTTGTGATGATTTTGATGTGAAATTGGAACCAATTATTTGTCCAGGAGGAACAGATGCTCGCCATGTGAGAAGTGTAAGTTTGTATTAATATTATGTTTCATCTAAACTTTCTTCCTTCGCAAAAAATAATTATTATATTCTCCAGGTTGGGATCCCTGCTTTTGGATTCACACCGTCCAACAATACACCTTCACTTCCTCACGATAATAATGAACGTTTGAATAAAGATGTTTTCTTGAAGGGAATCGATATATACATGAAAGTTATACCAGCTGTAGCAAATGTATAATTTTGTTGAAAAATAATTATTTCACAAAATAAATTCAAAGAAATTAAACTTTCATCTTTATATTTTAGAATTCTTAAGTAATAAGATGAAGATATTTCCCTTAGGGGAATTGATGTTTTCATGAAAATTATACCAGCTAAAGCAAATATTTAAATCATTAATAGCCGTATCATATTATTAGATATCATTATACAAAATATAATTGGAATGTTTTATTATTTAGAATATTATAAAAACTTTAAATGTTTTAAGTTCTGATTTTGTGTAGCTAATAGAAAGTAACGATTAACAAGTATTTATCAATATATATTGTTTTACAAGCTTTGACTTGTATAATATCTTATCAGAAAGATAAGGAGTACTAATTTCATGTATTATACCAGAAGTTTTGAACGTTCAAATGAACGAAATATTTTTTCCCAATTCTATTTTATCCAAAAATATTGTCTCAAATAAAAATAATAACAGATATTACAAGTTTATTTTACACAGAATCATTTTCAAATCAAATGAATCAATATTTAAAACTATTTTTAGTTTGAAATACAATAAATACAAAAATTCGTTCATTTGAACGTTCAGAACTTTTCAGTCATTAATTTCGATAAATAAGTAGATGAATGTGTGACTTTCCTGAAAAAAACAGGCAAAGTCTATCAATCTTCCAGTAAAAATTTTTGAACTCAGTCCTAAAAACCCAATTGTACTAATTACATGGGAAGGTCTGAATTTTTAACTCTCAAAATATAAATCCATCGAATTATAAAATTTCCTTATTCTAGGAAAAATGGACTTATCCACCATTCAGTGCCTATGTGGACGAAGAAGGAAATATCTATGGAAGAGGATCTCAAAATATGAAATCTACAAGTATTCAACGCCTAGAATCAATTCGTCGCTTAAAATTGAATGGAATTCGATTAAAAAAGGACCATTCATATCTCATTTTCACCAGATGAAGAAATTGGAGGGGTTTCTGGAATGAAAACTTTTGTAAAGACGCAAGGTTTCAAAAATTTAAATGTTGGTTTTGGATTGGACGAGGGAGAAGCTTCTTTAAGTAATAAAGTCCCTTTATACTATGGAGAAAAAACTTGGTGTCAAATATAGGGTTCGTGTCCTGGAAATCCTGGCCATGAATCAATTTTATACGATAATACTGCTGGTGAAAAACTAAATAGAGTCATTGATAAATTCATGAATTTCAGAGAATCAGAGAAGGCTAAATTAAAGGATCCAAAAGTGAAAGATCATGAAGTTATTTCAATTAACCTAACGATGGTTAAAGTGCGTTTTAAAAATGATCAGTATTTTAATTCTTTGGATATTTAAATTTTTAATAAACTTACAATTTTTTATTTTAGGGTGGAGTTCAGGTAAACGTCGTCCCCACGGAACTTTTAGTAGCCTTTGATATTAGGATTCCGCCTGATGTTGATCATCAAGAATTTGAAAATAAAATTGAAAAATGTTGCGAAGAATCTGGGGAGGGAGTCCATTATACTTTCATTAATAAAGATCCGCCAATTAAAAATACTAAATCTATTCCAAATGGATCGAATTTTAATCAGCACGTTAAAAAACACTATTTTTACAGATCGGAATTCCTGCTCTAGGATTGTCACCCATGACAAATACCACCGTACGTGCTCATGATCACGACGAGTTTTTGAATAAGGATATTTTTCTTAAAGGAATTGAAATTTTTATGAAAATTATATCTGCAGTAGCTAACGTGTAAATAAAATGGATAAGAGTAATAAAACAGTGGTTTCCTGTATCTTATTGACTTTCAAGAAAAAATTATCTAGGGTATCATTTTATATACATAGTGATTATCTTGTTCAGTAATCAAATATGTTTTATTAACAGAATAGAAAAATAAGTTAGCTTCACAGGGAAAACAATAAAAGATTTATTTTTTAGAGTGCTGTAAGTTTTGCTCAAGAAGATAAGAATATGGATTAGGTATTTCAAGAATACTTTAAATACGCTTCGTGTAATCTTATCAAGATTTATCTAAAAATTGCAGCTAAATGATAAGCGAACAGAATAAACTTAAATTGGTTTCTACCTACTATAAAACGATTTTTCTTTATATAGATAACACTGACAAAGTAAAACGCTAAAGAATATAATAATAATAGGATTGAACTAATTCAATTAAATGCCTTTTTTGTATGTAATCTATACTTATTTACACCGATTATATTTTAAGCTTGCTTCGCAAAATCAGAAACATCAACTTCAAAACTTGTAATTTTGACGTTTCTCGTGTTATTGTTTTATTCTCAATTGTCAAGAAAATAACCTAAAAATCAACATGATCATAACCTCAATTTCCTCTATCAACATATAATTTATAATAGTATTAGAAATAATGAATAAAGTGACCACAATAAATAATTTTAATCAGCAACAACCTGCGGTAAATAGATTTCCACCAAAGTAAAAAAAAGGCAGTAAAATTCCACGGGAAGTACTTTAAATCGTTTAAATAATCAAGGAAATTCAAACGACTGCGTATCTTCTGATTACTTCTGACGCATAGGCGAATATATATATATATCGTCACCGCGCGTTGGTTTCTTGGTTGTACTTGTAGAGCTACAGAGTCAGAGTTACAGACCAAGTCGAAGTCGAACCAAAACCAACGGCAACAACGGCAGGGCACTGCACGCCGGCACGCATCACGCAATGTCTTCACAGACTCAGCTGGATGAAACAGCTGTAGCGCATTTCCGCGAGTATTTGAGGATTCCATCGGTTCATCCGAATATTAATTATGGTAAGTTGACATTATAAAAAAAGCTTCTCTAAAAGGTCACTTAATTTCCAAAAATCAAAAATTGCTCCGAAAGTGTAAATAAAAATTGAATTGAAAATCGTGGACGTGTGACGAGAGCATATACGATAGTGTCGCGTACGAATGGGGTCGCTCAACGACGCGCTTCCTTTTTAATAAAAATCATTTTTCATTGCTGCTGGGGTTCCAAATAAGCTTCAATTATTCTCAATGATTTCAGTGATTCGTGACGAGTATTAGAAAAAAAAATCTAAAAATTTGCGATTCCGCGAGACACTAAAAACGACGCAGCGTCAGAGACGCTATCCAGCCATTGTCTGCCCCACCCTCGAAAGTGAAATTTCTATTTTTATAATTTTATAATCAGTACCAAAATCACCGGTAAGTGGTGCGAGACGTTTAAGAAGATTTGGGAGAATTCGGCGTCCAATTTCGAAATTCGGTGTTGATTTGCGAGCCCTTTAAATTTGGGGCATTTCGAGGCGTTTTGAAACCTGTCGATGTGTCATCTTTTCTGTCTTTTATCAAAAGCTTTTTTCTGATAAGGTTTTATCATCGATGCAACAAATTCTTTAAGTGAAACGATTTTAATGGAAAACACACTCCCTGCGTCTGAGATGATGGGCGTTTTTCCCAAATTCAAAAGCAAAATTCGACGACGCTGTGGTTTGTCATGAGGATGGAATCTGAGGTAATTTTGGAAATTGAGTAGAAAAACTAGAAAAAAAGACGCTGAGCTTTTGGGATTGAGTGATTCGAGTTCAGAAGATTGTAATTTTTTTGGAAGAGGTTGATGGAAAGAGTTTGGGGAGTTTTTAAGCTTCTGGAAGTTCTGGAACCAGTGATCAATATGTCAGACATGGTGTCTCGAAAACTGGTTCAAGATTTGGTTGTAGAAGTCGTTTTGAATTTTTGAATTCAGTTTTATGTGTAGAGAAAGGTTTGTAAAAGAATGGTTTTCTGTTTTAAGGATTTGATTTTTCGTGGCTTTAAAATATCCCACTTTTTACCATTTCTGTTACTTTTTCAGATGAGGTTTCTTGTACTTCTTTCGGAAAAAAATCTAAGCACAATTTGTGCACTCTGAGTCATATAATTTTAAATGATACTTTATAGTAGTCCAAAAAATGTTAAACGCTACGAGTGCGAGTTAAAATTCATCTTTGATTGCATTCAGCCTAATTTTAAATTTTATCCTTCAATATTCGATGATTTTCAATTGCTTCAAATTAGCTACAAATTCAAGAATTTTAAATGGAAAGATTACATTAGATTCTGACAATTTTAAATTAATAGCTTCTCTTTGAGAAAATTGCTCACGTTTTTAGAGTCAAGCTTTGAATCCAATGGAGGTTTGCAATTGTTAGAGAATTACTTGATTGACATTGGTTTTAATGATAAAAGTAGTCTGCACTTTGAAAGCAATTTCTATGTCAGTAATTCAAAACGTGCTTTGTCTGAGATTTTGTTGAAGTTTTTGTTTAACTCAGGTTTGATATTGCGCAAATTCAGATGATTAAAGTTTACAAAAGTATCATGTTTGCTATTTCGTAGATGATTTGCAATCTTCGTCCGTCTCTAAATATGCATTTGTTTGAAGATTGATAAGTTAGTTTTATTTAAAACAAATTGATTTATTGCGTTTCACTATATTAAAATTTTAAATAACTTTTCAATTTAGATTTTTTCAATTCCATACATTTGAAGACTGATCCAATTTAATTTGATGTAAAATGTTTAAATATACTCATTAGTGTATTTAATAGAATTTTGTAACTCCGCTTTGAATAACTTAATTTACTATACTTCAAATTATATTTTTATACTTCAAATATCTTTTTTTTTCTTTTTCAGATGATTGCGTGGCTTTTGTTAAAAAACAAGCCCAATCTCTTGGCTTGCCGGTTCAAGTGTTCGAAACATTCCCAAAACATCCAATTGTGGTCATCACCTGGGAAGGAAGAGAACCACAGGAACCTTCCATTCTCTTGAATGGTCATATGGACGTGGTTCCCTGTTTTCCTGTAAGTTATATATAATTCCTGCAATCCAAAAAAAATTGTATAATCCCCTAATAGAAAGGAAAATTATTTTTAAAAACTTTTAATTTTATCAAACAGGAACTATGGACATATCCTCCATTTGGTGCACACATGGATGAGAAAGGAAACATATACGCCCGTGGATCTCAAGACATGAAATGCGTGAATATTCAATATATGGAAGCCATTCGTCGTCTAAAATTAAATGGCATTCGTTTAAAACGTACAATCCACATATCATTTTTACCAAACGAGGAACTTGGTGGATCTCCTGGTATGAAGGAATTCTCCAAGACGCAGGATTTTAAGAATCTGAACGTTGGCCTTGCTCTGGATGAGGGAATTGCAAGTCCAAGTAACGATTTCCTGTTTTTTTATGGCGAAAGAAGTGTCTGGCAAATAGTAATCCACTGTACTGGAAAACCTGGACATGGTTCACTCATGCCAGACAATACTGCTGGAGAAAAATTTACGAAAGTTATTCAACGATTTATGGAGTTTAGAGCCAATGAAAAAGCCAGATTGAAGGATCCGAGTCTTAAAATTGGAGATGTTACTTCTATCAATTTGACGCAAGTGATGGTATGTTAAAAAATTTGTACAATCTATATTTTTAATTTACATATGTCTGGAATTGTTAATTGATGTTCTTTCAATTATATTGAAGTATATTCTAATCAAATCTCAGACATTTTAAAATACTCCTCGTAAAGAGATTATTTAGTCTGGGGGTGTTTTAATTTGCTTTAAGTGTTGTTAGAAAATTGTCTACTAAAGAAAATCTCTTTTTCCTATTATTCACATGTCTGATCTGTTAGGAATAACAAGTTACTGGTGAGTAATACTCTATATTTTGGAAGTAATAATCTTTCGAATCAATAAAAAGCTACTTAAATTTTTAGAGAGGTAAACGTATTTAAATACAATAATTAAGGGCACAGTTTACCTCGAAACTCATTTGCTAAGTGGTAAAAAATTTTCAGAATTGAAAATTGATTTGAAAGATATATTTCCTCTTTCCAACTCTAAAAACGTACTGTCTTATTACTTTTTATGTTTATTATATGTGAATTATTTTAAAATTTAGGGTACAATTTTTATAAATAAAGCTCGGTATTTTTCGAGAAAAAATATGTACCTTCGAGAAAGTAAGACACTGAATCTAAGTACCTTTTACTTGAAAATATTAATTTTTCTATGCATTCTATTCGAAATTCAAGCTTAAATTTTCAAGGTGTTCAAGTTGTAACAGTACTTGTCTTTGTCCCCGTTTGTCTTTGGACCCGTTACAAAGCTTTAAGGTTGAAATTGCAATATTTTTATGTTTTGATACATAATAAATTTTGAACATTTGAAATTGGATAGTTAAATTTCAAAGTGTCCAAGTTTAATGCCATTTATTTAATAATATAAACAAAATGAATGATTTATTCTTTTCTCTACTTTCCTGAAGTCTTAAATTGATTATTTCAGGGTGGTCTGCAGAGAAATGTAATACCCAGTGAATTGAACGCAGTATTTGATATTCGTATTGCGACCGATGTCAATCATGAAGATTTTGAAAAAATTATACAAGGATGGATCCGTGAAGCTGGGGAAGGAATTACTTATTCCTTTGAACAGAAAAATCCTTTTGTGGAAAATACGAAACTTAACAATACAAATCCATTTTGGGCTGCATTCAAACAGACTTGCGATGAAAATAACATAACTTTGGAAAAAGCAATTTTCACCGGTGGAACGGACAGTCGTCATATTCGAGCTGTAAGTCTAACTTTATTTTTAATCTTTTAAATAAAAGAGAACTGAAAAGTTAGGTCTTTTTTCAAAAATATAATATTCACTGTCTAAACTCTTTTTACATATATTTATAGATATTAGAGTTTAAAAAAATAAAAGAAGTGTGAAATATCTTCTCAGGAAATTCAAATACCTATATAAACAAAATTCTGAGAGTTATGTAGAAGTTCTTTTTCAACACAGTTTTAATTTTGAAGACAGAATACAAAGTGTAAAATAAAGAGAATTAAATTAAAGAACGCGTTAATGAATTTTAATTTTCAAAAATTCCTGGGAATTAATTTGGATGGTCTGAATTTTTATAATGTTTAGAATTTCCTTTTATGAAACTTTTTATTATACGGGTTAAAGAACTTTAAATTTTATATTGAATTAAAATATTTCGTCGTAAATTAAAATTTAAAAAAAATTTAAAGGTTTTTTGGAATGAAATATTGTAATTTTAAGTTCAAAATGTAATTTTAACATATTTCTTACCATAAAGAAGCTACAGTAATTTTTATTCTATTAAATTCCAGCTGGGAATTCCTGCTTTTGGATTTTCGCCGATAAACAACACACCAGTTCTTCTTCACGACAACGATGAATTCTTAAACAAGGATGTGTTTTTACGTGGAATAAAAATTTACATGAAACTTATTCCTGCATTGGCGAATGTATAAGTGCAATATGACGAAAAATTCAAACATGGACCAAGTGGAATTGCCAAAGGATCGTCTTAATTTATACCATTATGAAGAAGAATTAAGGAGACAAATGGGAAGAGCAATATTTAAAAAAGTTGTAAAAGTGCAATACAGTATGAAAGAAATCTATTCTTAAAAAAAGAAGGTGTTTCATACAAAAATTTTTGAATAACTTTTTTGCAATTTTTTATTTGAACCTCAGAAAGCAATACAAAGAACTTCAAAAAGAAAATCGTCTTTAAAATCCTGAAGACTGTTACTAAAATAAAAGCTTAAAAAAAGCTTGATAGCTTCAACAGATATGTTTACTATGGATTGTTATGCATTTGTTGAGATTTTATGAAGATAGAAGAGATTTATTAGCCTAAGGCAAATATATTTTATAAATATGGATATGGAAAACACAAGGAATTTTAAAAAGAAGAATTTAAGAAGATACCTAAGTCAAGAAACCTATCTTTAAACCAAGGACACAGTCCAAAAAGAAAAATGTGGCGTTCCTTCTCAACTGGATTTAATGGACTTAATATCAGTTGAATATATAATTACGTAAAATTGTTATATCAGTTTATTGAAAATATAATTTCTACGAGCGTTTAAAAAAAGGATTTCTTGGTTCGGTTCGGAATTCCACGAAATTTGTTTCCCGCGATAAGTGTTGCGTCAGTGAAGGCGACAGTGACCGCGTGTATCTCTTTTAAAGATGTGTGAGTTTCCCGCCATTATTGTATCCTCTCTCCCGAAATAATGGACTCGTCCATCCTACTCCAATAACTCATCTCTTAAACTCGCGGATACTTGCGCACCAAAACATCTCAGGAAAATCAGAAAAAATAATCCTGGATTTATCACTACGTTGGAAATACAAAAAAAAATCTATTTCTCCAAGAATTAAGTGCTTCTTCCCTTGGGGATTGGAATCGGCCATTTTTGTTTGGGGAGTGTCGGGTAGTGTTGACGAACGACAAATATTCACACAGTTTTACACCAAAAATCAATGTGGATCGCTTAGTGCAGTGTTTTTAAAATAAAATTAACCCCAAAATTAATTTTCCACTCGTTAAAAATAATCCTAAATTATTAGGAAGTGTCAATTTTCAATCGGCAAAGTTTATCTGTCGGCCATATTGACCAATCACCATCGGGCGGGAATATCACGTGACTATAAGGAGCCAATGGATTCAAATCGTGCGTGGTCTTTGTTCGTTAGTTTGCCCATCAACGTTACTTCAGTTCCGAAAAGGGGGCCTTGTGTCGGTGTTCGTTTATACGTGGTCGCTGCCGAAAATCGCATAATTTCCCTGTAAATACATGTGTGAAAGTGTTGCTTGGCCGCTAGGACGACGTACTCTGTAATCTCGTCAAAGTCACGGTAGGTGTTTTCGTTTTATGTTCGATAAAAGTCTTAGCTTTATCAAGAAACCGGCGGCAAAGTGATCCCGACCCGCCGGCCCAAGGGCTTTCGTGCCTCGAGAATGAGCGGGACCTGGATTTTTTCACTCGAGTAAAGAAAATTCCTGTGCTATTGTAGTTTTTTTGAAAAAATTTTTCATCTGAAAATCGGGAAAGTGTTATTGTTGATGTTATTGTCTCTGTCGCAGTCGCACGAACGTCACGTTGACATCGATCGAAATCCCGCCGTCTTGTCGAGCCAGTTTATCCATTTTACTGGTGAGCCGGTATTTTTAGCACAGAAACAAACTTTCAGATATGGGGCGCAAACTTGTTTTTTCCGGATTTTTCTCCTATTGTTGTCATAACAACGGAAAAATGTGTTCTTTCGTGATCTAAAGTTTTCGGCGGGAAGGTACCCATGGCTGAGTAAATGACTTCCATCCGTTTTTTCTTTCTTTCAGAAATCAACTTCCGCCTGTTATTTTTATTCAGCTATCGGTTTTTATCAATTTTATTGTTTTATTTAAGAAGTACAGTATTTAAATATTCATGTATGCTGGTTTTTTAAAGTTTGATACCGATTTTGATTTACATATAAATTTAATGATTTTTTGAGGTTATAGCATTGTTTAGGTTATTTTTTTTTGGGCTTCTATTTTTTTAAGGCTTATTTTTTTCGCTGTGGGTTGACAGTTAGATAATTTGTAGTAAATTTTCCTCTACTTTTTCCACTTTGTTTATTCGTGATATCACTTTACTCAGGTAACGTGTGGTAGTATTTACAAGTTGATATTCGGTTTTGATAATAGTCCAATGTTCGTTGACAGTCCCACCTTCTGTATTTATCGTTTGTCATTACAGTTTTTTCATCTGCTCATTCTGATAGTCTGCTTTATTTTGATTGAAAATTATTTATTTTAATGCATTTGAATTAGTGAGTTATTTGAAAATTATTATTCAATTGCAAACAGTATTGATTTTAAAATGATTGGATAATTCTTCTACTAAAATTTGAAAAAACACCTATCGAAAAATTAATTTAGAGACAGAGTACTTTGTGCGTATAAAGTTGGTAGATATTTCAGATTTGTGTCCGTCGACTCTAACAGTAAACTTTAATAACTCTGATTGTCGAATTGAATAAATTTGCAAATCATCTAGTGATTTTCGTAGGAAAATTAGATGAAGACGAAGGGCGAAAAGGTGAAAGAGCTCTGCTTTCCTGGCGAGCAAGAGCCGTAGCCGGGAAAAGTTTTGACCGTGGGAACCTTCTGGGAACTCTACCCCTCGCCATATGCCTACCGCAGGAAATACCCTACCTACATAGGCTATAACCGAATATACTCTGATGGCCCTTCGGCTGTTCATTCCTTCGTGTCCCTGCATTATTACTTAGCGACCTGAATTCTGAATTCGTCACTCATTTTTTTGATATTTTATTTTTTCATTCTTAATTTTCGTTCAAATTGACGATCTTTTTAAAATTGCCGAGAAACCGCTTCCGGCTTGCAGTCTTTCGGTTCAGCGATTGTATTTCCTTCAAAAAATGAAGGCTGGTCGTTCGTTTATGTTCAAGGGCACTTGTCAATGACCAGCCTAAACATCGCGCGTTAATAACCGGGCGAGAAATTACTCAGAGGTTACTAACTCGACACCGGCAAGTTTTTTGTAGTTATTTTAACATTTATTCTATAGATGAACTAGAGGAAATTGAGTAATATTCAAATTTTTCAAAGTGTAAAAAATTGAAAAGGCTTGATTTAAATTTAATTTTTTTTTTCTTTTAAAGTGAAAATTGGAATATGTATTGAAGGTTTTGATTTAAATTTTTTTTTTTTCTTTTAAAGTGAAAATTGGAATATGTATTGAAGGTTTTGATTCCGTGATCTTGGATTTTTAATTCGACTTGTTGTTAAAGGCAATTGAGCGAAAGCTTAATGTTACTTAATCTACGCCTACGAAAATCCACACCTAGGCTTGGAAAATCGAGAAATACTTGTTCTCAAGTTCCCTGTCGGAAATTCTCTTTCTGCTGTCTGTATCTGTATCCTATAATTTGCCCCACTGTGATGAGTTAATCTGTCGACTTGCCTAGACTTGACCATTGCTCAAGTCTCAACCTGTATTCATATTCGAGGCCCTGAAATCCCGCGTGCACTTACTGCATTTTAAAATTCAAAGATTTTTCTTTGAATGGAGATTTATTCTCGATATTTGGAAGAGATTGCTAGTCTAAAAAATCATTTCTATGTAAAATGTAAATCAATTTCTTAGTCTTGTTTCTGGACAAAGTTGAAAAGCAACAATGAAAGAGAGTCTGTTGAACCATGTGTTCTGAGTGTTGATAAACCTAGTCTCGTGCACGTAAAACCACATGGATAAGACGTTTACCTTTGCACTTCTTAAACAGTCAGGGTTTTATGTTAGTCGCGTCTGTGTAATGCACTCGCCTCTCTTTTTAGCAAACCGCTCACACACATTCTGGCAACTTTCACGAGACTTTGACAATATATCCCAGACAAAGTCTCGTGTTGTGGCCAGCAATTTAAGGTTCCTTTTATAACTGCAAACTCAAATCAAAATTATGTAATATGCAATCTCTTTTTTGTAATATGAAGTTCGCAATAATAATTCTGGTATAATTTGCATGTATTTCTGCTAATTTCTGCTCGTGTTTTCATTTGTATTTTTTTTAAATGCATAAATATCTATATTTTTTTGAGGATTTGAATTACCTGTTTTTATCGAGATTTTTATCATGCAATGCGCATACAATAAATCAAAATATTGTGAAATTTAAAAGTGGTGAAAACTAGGTTGTAAAGTTTTGAATCTGAAGAAATGAAATATGAAAATAAGTAAACTAGAAATATTGACCTCCAACTCTGGTTTTGAACTAGAGGCCTTTTCAAGATGGCATTGGAAAAGACAAAAAATACTGAGAAGTAAATGACCCTAAATGACCTTGAAAAGTGGTTGGGTGAAAAGCAACTTTACCGGTCGAGGCTTAAGAGTCGAGGGGTAGAACTGACGATCAATGAACTAAGAATAATTTCGACCTTAGGGTTGATAAGGGTTTGGCCGATTGGTATTGAGGAAATAGGATTAATCGATCGATAATTAATGACGATGGCACGATATGCCACAAGAAAAATCAACCCCTGTAAATTTTTGAAACGAGTTCTGGTCGAAATAGGGGGAAGTGACCCTCTCATCTTTTTCCCCTTTTTCATGAAGAGAGGGTGCAACAGACTGTCTCGCGCAAGTTGCCTAGGTGGGGATATCAGATCGATACTCTCGCAGAACCAGAGAGAGAATCTGATGTCAAGGTACTGTTGGTCCCATCCAGGATGATTCTGGAGCCAATGAAAACGCCCAGACTAAATGATGAGAGAAAAAGTTCAAAGATATCAATGAAAACATTCATTAATTTCTAACCACGTTATCAAATATTTATTTCTATCGATTTTTAAATGCTTATAATTATATGTATATTGAATGACTCTCGTGGACACCGGACAAGTAGGGGAAAAAAATGGAATTAA
This sequence comes from Synergus coniferae, assembly GCA_032164275.1. Classification (NCBI taxonomy): domain Eukaryota; kingdom Metazoa; phylum Arthropoda; class Insecta; order Hymenoptera; family Cynipidae; genus Synergus; species Synergus coniferae. Next base: position 5,203,783 of record JAUEJJ010000044.1, on the reverse strand, counting down.
TTTAAATTATTTAATTTATAAAAATTATTTTGATTTTGTAGGATGAATTAAAAAAATGTTCAGGTGTTTAGAAAAGAGCCCAGATTAGATATCTTTTTTGGAAATAGATAAGATAAAATTAGAATCTCTAGGAAGCAAGCCAGTTCCTGGAGTTGTCGGACTGATGAGTGTGAGTTGAAAGAAGATCTGGAATTAGAGATTTGGAATTTTTTTTTGTTAGGACTACCTCTACCCCTGAATAATTGTATCTGTTTGAAAAATCTCTACTCTCTGATATATGTACTAGCAAACTTGTCGACTTTCTCTGTTAGCATCGGCAGTGATGTCAGACCAGTATAGGATAATTGAAGGACAAAAAGAAATAACGTTAAATCGCTTCTTGCTAATCGATTAAAGAAGCGCAGCGAATAATTGAACGAACCTTGTTTTTCTCCATAATGAGATTCAAATATCCAGCGGTATAATTTATTAATCAAATTAAGGGCAAATTGTAAACTATTATGTTACTATTTACCCACCGTACCATATATAGTTTAGAGATGATAATATTATTTGTTGAATAGCGTGTAATTAGACTTGGGAATGATGTAAAGTTTTAGTGTACTAGTTAAAGAAAATATCTGGCTGAAATTTTAGTGATGTCATAGTTTACCATTTATCCTTAATTTCAATAAATAGAAATAATTGGATATTTGTGTTGGATTTTAATTTTGAAAGAAGTCTTATTTTTTAATGAGGGATATTAAGTGTTTAATGGACACTTAGAAGCTATAGTTATATTAAAGCTAAACATATCTTCGTCGATCAATGTAAACGTTTTATCTTTCACCGCAAAGCAGCTTGATTAGACATTTTTTTGTACAATAAAAACAAGCGGGAATTGCTGCTATGTACTTAATGAAAGAAATGCAATTATTCGCGACACATAGTCTCTTTAATGCGGTCAATTGTCGTGTCCAGTACAACTTGTCTTTCAATCAAACTTCATTCCTTCGATCTTCAAATTAGAATTGGATAGAACTGTTTTTCTTCTCAATTTTTCAATTCAAAGAGTAAAAAAGAATTTAGGTATAGGTGTACAGTTGTACACTGTACACTTGATTCTATAGTCAACCATTCCCCTCGTCTTGAATTTATAATAGTTCAATATTGAAGGAATAAATTATAATTTAGTTGTACGTCATAATTAAAAAATGAAAATGAAAAAATTGTTACTAAAATTCGATTAGCGTTGGAAAAGTAAAAAATGATATGCTTCATTCGCTCAAAGAAGCATAAAATGTTTTCTTTTCCTCTTCCTCTAAAAAATGTTACGCACTTGTGAATGATGACAATGGAATCTCTACCCTGTGAGTCCATAGAAATTTTTCCAGACTATACAGAGATCTGCAGAACCTGTGAACAGTTACACCTGTTAAGTCCATATCACACAGAATTTTAAATGATGATTTCTAATATTTTATTGCTCCTCCATAATAAAAAGTTCGAATTTTAGCTGATTTAGAAGCATCGAAATGTCCATTAATAATGTAAGATTGGAGGGGATATGGAAAATATTACGAATCGTAAACGATTTATTTTCTCAGTTGAAAAGAAATCTTTTGTAAATACCTAATTTATAGATTTAAGAAATGAATAGATAAATAGGGACAGTAAAAGAAGGAAATATGTTCAAGTTATTGTTCTCTGAAAATTTTCAATGGGCAACTTGATGAACTGCAAGAGATTTTCCCTGGATTATTGTTGGATAACATTCTTTGGGTTTTATGCTTTGAAAAGAAGGCACCTGAATTCTTGTAGGGGTTTCCGAATCCATGGGGTGTGGGACTTTTGGGACTGGACCCATAATTTAAGGTCTTACCACCTTACCTGGATCTTAGTATCCCTGAACCTCAAATTTAAATTTTAGAATCCCTGTAGTTCTCCTCCTTAAATTTTAGTTTAGTACTAATAGTTTAGACATTAGAGTATATCCCCTACCCTTATACCTCAAAATTTGTCCTTAAATAGCAATTGCACTTGAGGAGACTTGAGCTAGTTGAGCTTGAGTCTTGACCCTTGACAATTAGTTAGTCTTGAAGTTCCGAAGAGGTCGAACATCTGCTCTTCCATCTTCAAAATTCTGAGTTTAGAAGAGAATTTTCTCTGCAGTTTAGATTTTTGATCTCTTATTTTACTAGAGCCTTGAATCAAGTACTTTTAAATTAAATTAAATTTATAATAAATAGTGAACACATCTTTTGTGAAAGGTGATATTATACACACGTACGTAGTGAAATAGACATCTGGATACACACATTGACTAAGGTAATGCTGAATACATATTATAATTGTACTGCTAGAATCGTGAGAATCACGTTTCCATTTTCCGAGAAGAGTTATATTAATTTTTCAACTGAAATCTGAATATTCATTGCAAGGAAGTGACAATCATTAAATATTTCTTATTCTTTAGTTAAATTCCTCAAATTCTTTAGTTAAATTACTCTGTGACATTTTTTTAAAATTTCGAAACCTGCAAATTTGCAGAAATATCTATGTAGGAAAATATTTTCTTTGAAATTCAAAACGATCTAAAAATATGGATTTTAAAATGAAAGCATGATTTTTTGTCTATATGTATAAATTTTCCTGAATTTAAGGTAAACCAATTTTAAAGTTTGACTATAAGAATGATTATAAGTAATTTAAATATTTCATTTTACTGTGAATAAATCAAGAAGTTCATAACAAATAAAACATCTCTTGCTAAACTAGTAAATTTTACAGATAAAGAAAAGATAGAAACGAAAAAAAAATTTGTATTCCTAAAAATTGAAGGGTGAATGATTAATTAAATTTGCTTAATCTGGCACTACAATTCGGTAGATTGATGTATATCCGACTGGATGAGAATACAGTCAGAAACCCAGTTCAGATTCGATTCACTTCATAAGCCAGATCCCGAATGAAAACCGGTTTTCGAGATCACAAAGAAACCCGCTTTGCTCGGGCATGGCCGCTCCGATCCTAAGGTTGCTCTCTCGAGTATTTACAAAAACTTTCATCCGTCACTGACATCTGTTATATTTGGAATGTTGCTATATTTTTTTCAACTACATCTCTCCTGCTCCTTCTCAATTTTTTATACTTATTTCCCTCTATTATTTTTGCCCCGTCTTCAAAATTGATCTTTATACGGCCCTGTCGGTACCGATGTTTCGACAGGCCTCTATTATCCACTTTCGAAAGTTCCAAGTGAAAGGGAAATCCTGCTGATTATTGTTCTGATATTGTTATTGCTTGGTTATTTAATAACACACTGTTAATTTATAGAGTAAAGTTGCTACCAGGGCCCGTTAGGTGAATAAAATGCAACAGCTCCTCGTGATTTTGCCTCATGATTTGATCTACAATCTAAAAGTCTAAATCATAAAAGAATCAAGTTTTAAATATTTTTCTCATGGAAATTTAAATAATTTTCCATTATTTCCGAGTTGGCATCTCATTTTGTATGGAAGTGGAATGGTTAAACTATTAGGATTAGAATATGTTTATTTTAAACTTCTGTGATTTTTGCTCCTTCACGAATAGAACTTTTTAAAAGAAATATTGACGATTGTAAATATTTTTTAATATCATTTAATTGAAATTTCGAAAATTGAAAAATTAATTTTTGGTCCTGAATACATTTTTAATATTGAAAAGTATTTTTATCAAATTAATTTCAGGTCAGGACTTATTAATGTTAAAAAAAATAAATAAAGAATAATTTAAACGTTTTGAAACGTTTTAGACAATTTAGACTGTGTCCTAGTTCAATATTAGCATAAGCTCATAAGAGGTGTCTGAAATTTCAGGGTCCTGGTCAAATTTTAAATTTCTATGACTCAAAGGACGAAGAGCCAGACAATTGTCGAATTCCTAGTAGATGGGGCCGCTTCTTTATGACCTGCACAGGATTTAGGCCCCAATATTTCCTGAGGGTCTTAATGGGCTAGCTTAGGTTCCATGGCTTTGGGATATTCGAGGCAGGTCAACTTCGGTTAGTTATTCCTTCTAGAATAGAAACTATTCGAACATTTTTGCAAATCATCATGTAACAGCCTATTCCTACCTAACTCTAATTCTATTTCACGCTAAACCCACTTTTTTTATATTAAAGAACAGAACCATTAGTGGAATTTTTTTTATATCTGTTTTCTAAAATTTATGTTCCAAACAATATTCAATTTTATTGAATTTTGTACATTTTAACCATTTCCTTGTTGATTTTGAAGGTAATTAGATCCTTCAGGCCTCACAAATCGGTCCCAAAATCCCCTATTGTATCCTATATTTAGCTGAGGACTGAAGTCCCTAATGTCTCCTATTTTCAGTCAATACTGTAAATTTCTATTTAAATTTTTACAGGCTTCGCAGTCTGCTATTCCTATGTTTTCTATTTTCTTAAGAATTCCTCTTTTCCTCCCTATTTTAAGGAAAAATTCCCTTTTGGTTGAGAATTCAACTATTCCGATGAAAATTCAAGTTTCTGTTTGATAATTTAAATATTTACTTTAAAAGAACATTTTTTTTTTTTGTTCAAAAGAATCCAAATATTGAAATATTTTAATTATTTTAGATATTTGTAAAACTAATTTACATAAAAACCACAATGACAGTTTTTTTTTCTTTTTGCTCCTTACATGACAAAGTTATCTAATCTTTGTGCAAAAAGGTATCCTTATTTAAGCCTAAAAAAAGTTCACTATGATATGGACAAAAAAGTATCCTAGGTACTTTATTTTTGCCCGTAGAAACTGCGAAGCCTGATATTTTTGCTATACATTTTTTTTTTCTTCGTTTTTTGGGAAAAATGGTAGAATTTTATGGAGCAAGCGATATATACATGAGTGCAAAAAGAATTCAAAATTCATCGGAGAATCAGTATTTTTGTTGCAAATTGAATTCTTTTGTTCACGCGCGCCAAGTGGAACGACTGTTTGATACTGTGCGATATTAGTAGGGGCGAGTGGGCATACTTTTTCAAGGCTGTTTCTTCGTCGTGCTTCTCGGTCAAGTTTTCGTAAAGACATTGAAGAGCTCCTCAGGAACGTGCTGAGATTCACCTATCCCCCATTCCAAAATAATTTTACTATCCTAAAAGAGAATCAAATTCAAACTTAAAATGGAACCATTCTTCAATTTTTTTTTTTTATTTAGCATTCACTTTACTGCATTTACATTTTCCATTTTATTTCATTGCAGGTAATAATTGGTAAATTAGTTTCTAAAATATAGCGGATATGTTATTAGCTTTTTTCCTGGAAGCGCGGTTCTTGTTTCAACGAAAGAAGAAAGAATTCCGACCAGATGTGCCCCAGACGACTTTAAACTTTAAACTAGGGATATATCCAAAAAAATGCAGAGTCAATATTCTTTAGGAAACGATATATTTATATAAGTAGAGAAACTTGATTGCCTACTGTTTGAATGCATATTTTTTTGTTGATAAAATATAATTGACCTCTCTTAATAATACATATTATTGCACAGTGTTTTATGTTCTGGTATAAATAAACTAAATTTTAAAAAGAAGCGAAACTTTAAAAATTTCCAATTCGCGATTGAAAACTTGAATGCCATGCATTTTAGATTTTTACTAATTACTGACTCATAAAAAGGCGATTATAATGACTGATTAATAATTGTCTTAATTGACTTCTTACTCAGTTTAATAGACTCGTTAAATGAAATTGACTTTTATCGTACAGTCATTTCGCTGAAGTAGAATGATATTTTGTCCCAAAAAATAATGTCTTAATCATATTTCTCAAACTATCTAATCTGACCACTGGTCACAACTTATTGAAATGCACTAAACATCATATCTCCTACATTGTAAACAAATTGTAATTGCAGTTCTTTAAACTGTAAGTCATAATTTGAATTACAAACTCAACCTACTTTGTGATTCTGATTTCAATCACATTGTCCGCTTTGTAATTTGCTCTGTGAATTACCATTACGTTCTCCCATATAAGCTGTAATTACTCTATTCACTGGTTATTTTAAATACCTTACAAAAATATAATAAAATTTTATTTGCATTTACATTCAGAGCCATGATTTCACGATTTCTAATTTATTATGTTTAGTACAATTTACATTAATTTCTACTGCAATTAATGCACGAAAGTAAATTAAAAATACTGTCAAACTCGAGTTTCCAAGAATAGTTAAACAGTTTAGCATGCGTAAAATCACTATAGCTTTAGCCTCGGCTTCAGCTTTAGAATTCTGCTCATATCGTCTATTTTGATTGTTAAGCACTCCCGATATTCCGTCATTAATGATGGAAAAAATTGCAGAGGCAATCGAACATCGACCTGGTGCAAGCGATTACACACGACGCTTGCATGCCATCCGATTCAGATAAGATAATCTCAGTCAATGAGAGTTCTCGACACCGAAAAGAAAAAAAAAGGAAAAAAAAATTCGTATCAGAGAAGTTTGTAGTGAGGGGGGGAGTTCTATATGCATGTAGTGAGTAAGTTTTCTGAACGAGACCAGGCACCAGCCTCAGTCGAGCTTCAACACATACACAATACACATTAGAGACAACCAGACTCTAAAACAGACAAAAATAAAACTGAATAAAACCAAATGGCCAAGGGCCCCAAAGCTCGTCTTATTCCACTAAGTTTATGGGTGAAAGACCAGATTCAAATTGAAGGCAATGTACTTTGTATTTCAAGAGTGTCCCAAGTAAGGAGTGCATTGGAAGGCACAGAATGGCATTAAACATTTTAATAGAATAGAAAAATACAAATAGAAATTTGCAAGCTTTCCGATTCCCAAAATTCGAAGGTGAATTTTGAAATTACGGGACAAATTCCATTCCTTTTAGGTTCAACACCTTTCTTCTTAAACTGCTAATAACTCTTGAAAGCTGCTGTTAACTCTTGTAAAGAAATTCCAGACTTTCAAATTTAATTGCTGCAATTTCAACACTTAAGGGCCTTAAGAATGTTGGATCCAAGTTTTGAAGTTAAAATTCGATTTCTTTACTTAACTTGCCAAATACTATAATTAAATATTTTTTGCTAAGTATAGTATTTGTTAAATAATATGATGAAATCGAATTTTGAGATGACAACCTGGATTCAATACTATTAAATTGCTTAAAATCAAGAAATAAAGATGCTCAACTCATGGTCACTTTTGGAAACTCAAAAATAAATTTCGAAGCCCTTGAAATTTAGATATCCAGATGGGACTTGTATGTGCGAATTTAGATAGGATATAGGCAGTGTAATGATGGTCTGACTCGTAATAACACCTAACGACACTATCCTAGCTGCTCTGTTTTATGAATGTCCTCGTTCAAAGCGGTTTTGATTGCCTATGTATTACAATACATTCATAATTATTCGTATGTGTTCATACGACAAACACACACACATGATCACGAAGCTGCTCAAGCAGGGTCAGTTCTGCAGCTGATAATTTAGTATTCGTAGTAGGCCGTCTGCTATTTAGCATGTTATACTACTGCGTATTGCATGTATGTTGTGTGCTTGTAGAGGTCTTAGTCCAAGTCGAGTCACCCGCTGGAGTTGGAGTACTACTACTCCCCACGTTCTATAGTAAATCGGCTATAGTACTATGAGTCAGTCACACCCACAAGCTGGTTGTGGGTTCAAGACCCTCGTTGTACGCTCACATTCACTCGACTCCTCACGCGAGGTCACACGTATGGAATTGCTCGCTGGGAATATATTGCCCTTGCCTTAAGATCACCAGCGAGATTGTCGACCGATCTAAATACGAAAGACGATAGCCGTTCTTCGAGAGACTCACAAATCGCTCGGATGAGTAAATTTGAAACGTTAGAAGTCGTTTAGAATCTTCGAAAATGATCCACCAGAGTTCTCAGTGGATCCTGAGTTGGTCTTTAATTCTCCAGTCTTTTACTATAGTCTCTATCAGAGAGGGCAATATTACTTTGGTTCGGGTCTTTAGGAATTCCACCTCACTGCCATGCCCTGGTCATTATTATTATTGCTTGCCTTCAATGCCTAAAGGTTTCAAGAATCATTATATCACTCTATATTGTAGCTCAGAGAATTGAAAAATATCGTGAAACCACTTTTCGATTTGCCTCGGTTGTATTTTGGGATACTGTCGCACTGTATCTTGCTTCCAAGGCTGCAAAACTTTTTTTTTTTTTTTTTTTTTTTTTAGATTAAGGTTGCAGAAATGAGATTAAGAGTATCAGGAATTTTGTTCTACAAGAGAGATTGCGAACTAGAAGTCCAATTTAAAAATATTAATAATCAGTGTGAATGTCTTCAAAAATTGAATGATTTAAGGCTGATTAGAGAATGAAGGGACTAATGAACATGAATTATTTTGATTTCAGTCGTGTGAATGTTGGATACAGAGAGTAGACATAGCACAGGGCTGGATCAGGGACCAACCAGGGACCCTTGGCTTACAATGGACTACTATCTAGGAACGGACAGCTTATCACTCCAAGAAATGTTGGATGTTGATATAAAATGCGAAATGGAAGGATTCATTGGTGGCAACCCAGAATTAGGATTTAACTTCACGGATTTGTCGCCTCTAGAAATGGATGACGATCCTGTCGCATACCACAATGACCTCAATAGTTGGTTTGGTGGAGGGACGAGTCTACTTAACGGAAATAGCAATAGTTCCACAAGGTAAAAATTCTATCTACATACATCCCTCAATTAGAAATGTTTACCTAACATTATTTCCAAACTCATTTTTTACTAATTCTAGCAATTTCAACTTGGATCTCAGTGGTGGAGATGCAGCCTCATTGATGGTGAATCCAAATTCAGTGATGCCTCACATGATAACTCGCAGTCCATCACCTATCTTTAGACGCCACTTTTCTTTCTCTCCAACACACGAAGTCAAAGAAGAGAAGGTCAATATCGATGATATAGATAATGAGATCTTAGATCTTGAAAGTGATCACGATCTCGAGAATGAAAATGATAACGAAAATGATGATACAGAGACAGAACAGTACGAAAACGACATTACGGAAACGGAAGAAGAAGAGGATGAGGACGAGGAGGAAGAAGAAGAAGTCAAAATTACTCAATCGATAAAATCAAAGTCGTTAATGCTACCAACTTCCACAATAAAAACCATGTCGCCGCAGATTACCAAATCCCATTCAGCACCGAAAATGAGCATCGGGACCATAAGACTTCAAAATTACAAAGTTATCCAGAGCCCGAGTCAAACACCGCATGTTAGGAAACAAATATATAATAATAATGTGCACGTCAGTTCTAATTCTACTGCCGCCCAGGCGAAGAGGGATAAAGACTTCGATCTTTCCGACTACGAAGATAAACCTTATCCTAAGCCCGCGTATTCTTATTCTTGCTTGATAGCGATGGCCTTAAAAAATAGTCAAACGGGATCTCTTCCGGTGTCGGAAATCTACAACTTTATGTGGTAAGTAAACTTTGTTTTTCTTCGAAACCTTTGAATAGGATATTCAAATGTTTTTTTTTTTTTTTTTTTGTCAATACTGTCACATTGTTTCTTTTTTTATATTTCAACATTAAGATTTAGAATGAACAGCAATTTTAAAGAAAGCGTTCTAAAATTAAGTATTTTAAATTGTAAACTTTTAAAATTGAACAGTTTTTATTTGAACATAAGAAATATTCCAAACTCGATTCCAAAGTTCAATGAAACCTTTTGAATGATCCTAAAATTGATGAATATAGATTTAAATTCTGTAGAATTTAAAAGATTTCATTTCGAAGACTTTAAATTGTGGATCGAATAGAAATCGACATAGGTCAATTCGAATACTTTGAAATTTAAATGTACGTTGATTTTGAGGATTGTCAACATTGTTTCTACTCAAATTAAAATTATCCTTAAACTCAAAGCTCAACCTAAAATTGCTTCCAATTTTAATTTAAAGATAAATTTGAAAAGAAAATTTTTCAAACTTAAATGAAAAGGTTAAATTTTCTATTTTTATAAAACTTTTTCAGCGATTCTGTGAATCAATAATTGCTTTTTCACAGTGGGAAAATAAGTATTTGAAAACTTTCAATAAAAATTTTTTATTTAAAAAATTGTTTCATGAATGGTTTCGAGGCTTATATTTATATTTTTGACAATTTGAATTTCAAACGGTAGGGTAAAAGTGCGATGAAGCCCTCCTATGCTCGGGGAACAAGAGGGAAAGTATTGTCCTTCCATCTTTATTCCCAAGTTGCGAGGGGGGAGCTGCCATTTTGTATAGGGCCCTTGGAGCACCAGGTGCATGCCGGGGTACAGTCCCCCTAGAAATTCGAGATCTCGCTCTTTGTTTATCCTGCAAACCAGACTTTGTACAGTGTTGCCTAAGATGTTAACGATTCTGATTATTAAATATTTTATTTACAATTTTCATAAATACTCTCTAAAATTGTCTAACTTATTCTGAAAAAAATTATAAAAACAATTTTATAATTTTTTTCTACAAAATTTCTGTTAAATGATCTTTATTTTTTTGAAATTGCTTCATCTTTTCATGTCAGAATATATATTTTCTATCTTTTTAACTTATTTGAAGCCAAATACTGCAACATTTTAGGTTTTAGTGGGATATTAAAATGAGATACATACTAATAAATATTAAATAAATTGAAAAAATTCGTACATTAATTGCAATTGATTTTGGAATTCTATTAATTTTTACAATTTTAAAACTCAAGGAAATGCAAAAAATATTTAATTTTGACTACTAATTAATTTACAGAATTGAAATAATAAACGTCATCGAAATTGCATTACTTCAAATTGAAAATAATTTGTTTTATTTTATGAATAATGTACTTCAAAAAATTACAAACACAGAATATCTTAATACACGAAATTGTGAACTCATTTTTTAATTGTATTCTATTTTTTTATTTTTATTTTTTAGCGAGCACTTTCCATACTTCAAAACGGCGCCAAACGGTTGGAAGAACTCAGTGAGGCATAACCTTTCTTTAAACAAATGTTTCGAGAAAATCGAAAAACCTGCCGGAAACGGAAATCAAAGAAAAGGCTGCCTCTGGGCGATAAATCCCGACAAAGTTGCCAAGATGGATGAGGAGGTGCAAAAGTGGTCCCGGAAGGATCCACTTGCTATAAAGAGGGCGATGGTCTATCCCGATCAGCTGGAATTATTAGAACGAGGAGAGATGAAATACGCCAGCAATGGTGATTTGTCAGCCGAGGAAACTGAAAGTTCTGGCGACGAAATTGCGGGAGAGAGTCCTGCCTACGACGAATCCGTTCACAATCACATCGCTGCAAATTCCGTTACAGACAGCTACGATGAGAGCAGTCAGGATTGTGATATTGATATCACGGAGCATCTCTACGATGAAATCGACATCGAGGAAAACAAAGAAGCTCTGCACATGCAACTCAACATTACGAAGCAAGATTCCTTCAGATACGAACTTAGTCCCAGTACTAAAAGACAGAAAACCCTAACCGGAACTCTACAGGGAAATTATGTCTACCAGCCGGTATCATCTTCTCGAAGGAAAACACCTTTACTCTTAAGACCGGGACCCACGAATGGTTCGTTTCTAAAAATTGAATAAGTTTAGTTATCTTTTTTATATATATTGCCAATCTCGCATCCACATGTCTAAACCTTTCGACAGTCACGATTAAGGCTTTCGAGGATAAAAGAGGCCTCAGTTTTTGAGACTCTCAGATTTTTCTACTTCGATCACGAGATTATAGTTTTTTTTTTTTTTTTTTTTCGGTTTTTGTAATTTACGGATAACAAATAATTAGAGTCTTCAGAAGTTTCTTGATTTCAACAAGCGATTTATTTTGTACTTAAGTTTTTCCTATATTTGAGGAATATAGAAAGAAGCTAAATTTTGTTGTTTAGACAATTTCTTCTCAGAAAAGCAATTTTCTGAGATAGTAAATTTCATCAGAATCATTTTCTGAAAAAACTTCTGGATTCTTTGAGAATGCATTTATAAGTTACATAAATCCTTCTTTAGTGATAGTATAATTTAGGTTTTTTAAGAGGTATCATTTTATAAAGAGAAAAAATTATTTTTTAAAGGCAATTTTATAAACAGTCATTTTATAAAGAGGAAAGATTATGTGATTTATAGTTTTTCTGCTAGGACTTAGAAATGAATTATTCTCAAGGGCCTTGTGATTGCATGAAAGGTACATATTGTTGTTGAGGAAATGAAAAGGGAGAAGGCAGTTCGATATGTGATAAGAGGCAGGAAAACTGAAAATACACCTAAAATAGATAGACTATTTTTTACCGCGATGCAACGTTATTTCTAATTCAAACAGAAAGCATGTTTTCAATTGAGAGAAAAAAGTCAGAGAATAAAATTAAGAAAGCAAAGTGAATAAGGTGAGAATTTCTAGTGAGATTCCTGTGAAATTTTTTTTGAACATTAAAGTTTGATTATTCGAGAGTATTAAAGATTATGAATTTTCACTCGGCAATGACTGCCTATATATAAGTTCTATATAATGTACAATGTATAATGTACAAGGATTATGATAATTAATTTATCCTTAGCAGATAAACTATACAATGTACATGGTATTTCATATAACCAAGGACCTCTCGAGCGGTCAGGAAGATTTGTAAACCTAACTCTGTAAGTATTTGGTCAACCGTATGGCCAGACTGATGTATTATACTTTTTTATATACTGCTGGACTAAGTAATAAATGTAAATGTTTTTGCAACTGTATGTCTGACCGAAATAGAAAGTTAAATCTATTAGAAAATTAAATTTAAGGAACTTAAATTTAAAAACCTTAGATCTATATAAACAAGTAGAGTACAAAAGGATACAGCTAGAGGAATATGAATTGTAAAATTTTGTAGTATAGCCAACCCTGCTCTACAAATGAAAAACTTACTTAAGTACAGTTTGTACCAATAACTTTAGTATAAGCATAAGGACACATTTTTTAAATTAAAGTTAGTCTTTTGGGTAAATCGTATATGGTTTTTCTTATTTTACAATAAAAAATTAATTATTCAAAAAAATTGTATTCAAACATCCGTTCTCAGTTTTTTCAATTAAAGGCATTCATGTTTTAAGATAAATAATTAAAATTGTGATTGTCAGGTGCAGCTTACTTTCACGATTCCATTGATACCAAAATACATTTTTCACAAAAATGTTACGTGAGTTTTTCCGTTGTAGGGCAGAACTGAGAATTATATACTTTATTTAAACCGACCTTCAAATTAATCAATTGTGCTTCTAGTTTATATTTATCCGTAGACAGAAAAATAAGAATCCATTTTTTAGGCCAGTGGAATTAGAAATTGTTCTATTGAGACTCGTTATTTTAAGAAATCAGAATCTAGTGAATTCTTATGAGGTTTATGAATATGATACAAAATCCATTAGTACTACATTTGATTGAAACAATAATTTCCAAATCGCCATTTACTGTGATTTTTATTTATTCAAGTTATTGTCTCATCTATTTTGTTTTGTTTTGTCGTTTTACATAATTGTGCTTTTTTTTTTTTTAATTTGTATAAGTAAAAATTGTAGCAAATGGAATTTTGAAAACGTGAATGTCGTTTAAGAGAATGGTAATAAGTGGATTTTGGGGAATAATGAATCGCCTCCCTTACACTTATGAAACTACTTAACTTTTTATCATTCGTATATTAGCCAACTACTTTGTAAGGACTGTTACGCTGTGAATTACCTCGACTATTTAACCGCATTAGTAATAAAAGTTCCGGTTCTCAAAATAGGATCGCGCAAATTTTTTGTCTAAAACATGTAAAATTTACATAGCAGACTTTTTTTTAAAGAGTCCAACGCAGTATTGGAATATCTTGTCAGTTATGGTTATTAAAGAGAGTGCTATGCATTACTAAAGTAGGAGTCTGTATAATTATTGTATATAAATCAAGGTCCAGCTGAGTTCGCTTCGACTAATAGCCGATCAATTCCCAGCTATGATTTAAAATTCTACTGATTTGTCCCGCGTTAACCAGAAAAAGACAGTACCTATTCTCAACTAGGTGCACCTCAAAGAAAGTGTTTGTACCTTTTGTATTTTTGAACTAAAATGTTATTATGATTCTGCATTCTTCCTTCGCTTTTTGTGTTCAGTGAAATTAGTTCTTGTTCTTCTTAAATGTAAAGATTTGTTGTTAACTTCGGCGGAATCGTTTACAATAATGTAGAATCTTACTAGTAAAATATTCAGATTTTGCTTTATTAAGGTATGCAAGTCTCCTAAAATTCGTCGGAAATGGGACCAATGTATAAGATTTTAAGTTCTCTTTTACCGAGTAAGTTTCTTTTCCATTTTTTTTTTAAGTTAAATCTGATTCGCCCTAGAAATAAGTTTTGTATAAACAGTGTCTGTATTCTTGTAAATATGTTTTTTTTTCTTTTTAGAATAAATATCGATAGCTTTTAATTTATGCTTCTTTATACTTTCATAATAAGGTTTAGCTACTGCTGTACAATACAAATATAATTAGTCAGTTTTCTACAGATTGGTCTCAAATATTACAAACGTTTCAAATAATCGAGAATTAGTTTCGATAGTCTTTATCGACTATAACAGTCAGTCTTTGAAAATATACAAGATTTTTTAAAGTGTATCTGGAAAAAACGACACTGCCAAAAAATAGAGTCGTTTTGATATAGAGTTTCGAACTGACGAATCTGATGTTTTTGTAAAATGCGATGTTCGGTAAATTATTTCTAATATGTCTAGTAAACTTTATTGTTATAATGTAATCATTTATTATAAAGAGTAATGGATGAAATTACAAAACGAGAATTAGAAATCAAAATTCTAGTGGGTAATAAAGATTGATAATTGGCACGAAAAATAAGTTTAGTCGTTTATGTACAGGTCGTGCGTTTTATCATTTTTTAAAACTGCTTTGTTCTTTATATATCACGTGTGAAAGTTTGAGAAAATTAATTACAAACAATTTTACAAGATATAACACTATGATTAAATATGCGCAATGCTGTGTTCGTAATGATAACAGCAACACTGATGTGTTATAAATTATAAAATATACAAAAGTAGAGTAGTTTTTGTACCTGTTTATAACATTTCTAAACTTATGTAACTAGCGCAAGTAGTAATTAATTACAATACCGAAAAAAGCAAAATGTACATGTGCAATGAAATTCAAGAATAAAATGTCAGTAAGTGTAAAGCTCGAAATTTTTCATTACTGTTACGGTATTTGTTTGCTTAAAGTTATACATTTTTTAATTCTGAAGAAAGCTTTGATTTTTAATACTTTTTCGAACAATTTTTTCCTCTAAGATTTCCTTTAAAATTATCAATATATTATGCAACAAAAATGAAGAAGCTTTTTGATTAATAATGAAAGTTGAAAGAAATATTGTTAAAGCTGGTTAAAGAATATTGAAACTTGCCGCCAATTTTTAAAATATACCACCTGCGCTACCGACGGGAATACTCCGAATTAAAAATATTACATAATACCCATAATACATACACTCGATTTTCTAACCTCAAAATTATATTTATACATATATTTTTTTATTTAATTTAAGCTGTATTTTTTATTATCAGGTAAATTAAAAAGACTTAAATTAATTTTGTATTCATTTAGATTATAAAAATTATCAGTCTTCGGAAATGTTTTGGTATGACGGACATTGATATTGACGTACATGTTGTTGTGCTTCAAAATCTGCACTTCCAAAATACTCTTTGAATGTTTCGGTAGTAAAGTACTTGTTCCGTTGATAATGCCAAAACGTTATAAATTACAAAGTTCTTCTCTAAAGAAAAAATTGAAACTGTTAGATAACTCAAGTGACATCAAGAAACCGTCGATTACTGTGAATCGAAACTCTAACCTCAAAAATTCAACAAATCTTGACAAAATGCAGCGAACAAATTCTTTGTATTCAACTACTTCAAATACAGGGCTTCTGAAGTCAAATAATTTAGAAACAGTTCATCATGAACGAGATGTGAAAGTTGTTTATCTCGCCGTTCCTGTAAAATCGGAGAATGACAAGAAAGAGTACAGGTTAGTATCTTGATAATCATAATAATCGTTTATATACGTACTGTTTTTGGCAGGACAGTCCTGTTTTTTAGCAATTTGTCCTGCGGAGGTGAGCATCCTGTAAAATATCCTGTTTTTGAACGATATGTCCTGTATGTTCTGTCAAAGGCGTTTTTTCTTTTAAAAAAACCAGAATTACAGAAAACGAAGCGCAAAAAACAGAAAATCTTAAGAGTGAAATAGAGATCGAATCTATCCCTACATATGTAACATTTGATAATGTGTTTATTTAAAATATGTTTCATGACTCGAGAGTATTTTGTAAGCATATTTTATATTGAATCTGCCCCCCCCCCCGCCACTCATCAGCCAACGTCCTGTTTTTTTAAGCATTTGAAATATGGTCACTTTATTTATTATTTACATTATGTATTTACAAAAAAATGTTACGAACAGTTTTGTCGTACTTATTGATTGCTCCGCAACTTGACCGATGCTTCTCAGAATAGAAAAATTAATCTTTCAATTTGTCATTTTGTTATGTTTATATTTCTATGCTCCAAAGAATTAGAGGTCAGAATAATTTAAAAAAAAATTTATATGAATTGAAATTCTTTATAACAAAACTAGTATTTAAGTTTTAAGTATTAATGTATTCATTTAAATTAAATTACCTCCTGAGAAATTGTTAAGTTGATTTGCATTCTTTAATTGGCGTAGAGTAATTCGATTGGAAAATGGATTAACGGCTTTGCTAATCGCTGATGTACCCTCTTCTGAAGATTTAAAAAATGGAGTTGGCGATACTGGTAATGTTATTGTTTATCAATAATTTGTATTCTTATCATTATTTTAATAATTGTTTTTACTTTTTATATTGCTAAAAATTCTCTTTTAAACTCGAATAGCTTCCATTTAAAAGCATTTACATCACCTATTAAAATAATTTAGGTGCAGAATCAGCTTCTGCAAGTACCGATTCGGAAGAAAGTGACGAAGACGACGAAGCAACTGATGAAACCGATGAAGATGATGAAGACGACGAAGATGAAGAAGCTGATGATTGCGAGGAAACAGGCAGCGAAGATGCAAAACATCAAAATTCATCCAAACACTTAAAGAAAGAAGAAAAAATGGTTCGAAAATCACAATTTCATCAAATAATTATCCTAATTTAAACTATTTTCAACAATAATTAATTACAGGCTGCTTGTGCTTTGTGTGTTGGCGTTGGGAGTTTCAGCGATCCTCCTGAAATTCCAGGACTGGCTCACTTTTTAGAGCACATGGTCTTTATGGGCTCAGAAAAATATCCGGAGGTACATTTTAAGTTTTGTTAAAACAAAATGTAACATATTCTTTATTTAATCATATTATTCAGTTTTAAATATCATTTTTATCAATACCTCAAGTAGAAATAGAATTAATAATTTTAGGAAAATGATTTTGATGCATTCATAAAAAAACGGGGAGGTTCTGATAACGCATCGACAGAATGCGAGCAAACTACATTCTATTTTGAAATTCAAGAAAAACATTTGTTCCCTGCCCTGGACCGTTTCGCTCAATTTTTCATAAATCCTCTCATGAAAAGGGACGCCATCTCTCGAGAACGTGAAGTTGTTGAAAGTGGTTCGTAACACCAAAAGAGTTAAAACAATATTATTTAGCTTTAAGATCTCAGTCTTTTATTTCCAATCTAATTTTCTTTTCTGTTTATAATTAGAATTTCAAATGGCACTACCTTCGGATTTGCACAGGAAAGAGCAATTATTTTGTAGTTTTGCAAAACCTAATCATCCTGCCACTAAATTTACTTGGGGCAATTTAACAACACTGCGAGATTTTGTCCAGGACGATCATTTGTATGAGAAATTGCACAAATTCAGGGAACGACATTATAGTGCTCACAGAATGACTTTGGCGATTCAAGTATATAATATAAAAGTTTAATGGAAAACGTAACATCTATTGTAGTAAATTAAAATATGTAAATTAAAATTAAAATTAATTTGACAGGCCAGACTTCCGTTGGATAAACTGGAGCATTATGTGAAGGAATGCTTTTCTGGTGTGCCAACTAACAATTTACCATCAGATGATTTTAGTAAATTTAAGGGTGCTGATTCTTTTGATACGCCTGATTTTAGAAAAATATATAAAGTCAAACCTTTTAAAGATGTCTGCCAGGTAATTTGCTACTAATATCTTTAAATATACATTACTGTATTAAGATATTTCGATTTTTTTAACAATTATCGGATTAACTAATACTGGCTACCTTTACTTAAAATAGTACATAATTGTTTTAGATAGAATTGACGTGGGCAATGCCACCCTTGCATCATCTGTACAAAAGTAAACCCCACCAGTATGTTTCCTGGATCGTAGGACATGAAGGAAGAGGATCTTTGATCAGCTACCTACGAAAAAAGTTGTGGTGTCTTCATATTTTCAGTGGAAATGCGGAAGGAGGGTTTGAACATAGTTCCATGTATGCGCTCTTCAGTTTGTCTCTTATTCTGACAGATGAGGGACACAAGCATTTGAAGGAAGTCTTGGACGCTGTCTTTTCTTACATCAACATGCTGCGAAGAGGGGGGCCTGAAAAACGAATTTACGATGAGATTTATCTCATTGAAAAAATGAATTTTAGGTACTTTGCTTATAATAGTACAAAAGTAAATTCCAAATTATTTGTTTTTTTTTGGATTAATTATTGAATGTGATTTTAGGTTTGAAGATGAGGAAGAACCAGCTGAGTATGTAGAAAGCCTCTGCGAAAATATGCATTACTATGCACCCGAAGATTATTTAACAGGAAGCACTCTTTATTTCGAATACAACCCGGCTGCAATTCAAGATTGCATGGACATGTTGACTCCAGATAATGTGAATATTATCATCTTCGACAAGAAATTCAATGACGAAGAGTTCGATAAAGTTGAGCCCTGGTTCAAGACGAAGTATACAGAAGAGGAAATACCTCCGGAGTGGATAAAGTCCTGGAAAACCATTGAGCCTTTGTCGGAGTTTCATTTACCGGAGCCTAACGTTTTCCTCACGACAGATTTTAATTTAATACCTATCCCTGAGAATACACCGAAATATCCGATAAAAGTTCATAATGACGAGATTCTAGAAGTTTGGTATAGGCCTGATCCAAAATTTCGTCTACCTGAGTGCTATATGTACATGTACTTAATTTCTCCGTCCTCTGTCGGTACACTTGAAAGGTATTCATTAATTATAAAAAAATCTTTAACATGTGAATACTTAGTTAAACAAAATATAAATAGTGCTATAAATTAAATTTCAGCTCTGCGATGTTGGAATTGCTTATAGCGATACTGAAACAGCTTTTGGTTGAAGAAACTTACGCAGCAACTGCAGCTGGACTTGGTCACAGTATTTACGCAAGTGTTAAAGGCATCGTTGTGAAACTTGATGGTTATAATCAAAAACAACCTGTAAGCTTTGTGTTTATATAATTTCATTTGCTTTTTTCTTAAGTCTAATATTAACCAAATGTATTTACATTTTTTTTAGGTTTTACTCAACACAGTATTAAAAACCATAGCCAACTGTTCTAATCTAATATCAGAAAATTTATTTGATATTATGAAAGAGGAAATGCTTAAATCTTATTATAACACCTTCTTGAAACCAAATAAACTTGTCAAGTATGTATTTGTAAATTCATATTGACATTAATTTAGTACCTATCTGCTGTCTGAATTACTTAAAAATATTATTCTATTCTAATATTATTATTCTATAACTATTCTAATCTGAAATAATTTTTTTCAGCGATTTAAGATTGTCTATTCTTCTCTTGCATCACTGGACATCAACTGACAAGCATGCAGCGATTAGTGGTATAGACTATAGTCAGTTTTTAAATTTTGCGAAGCATTTTACGGATCATCTGTATATTCAGTGCGTAGTTCAAGGAAATATAACAAGGGAGGATGTTGTTAAAAATATTAAGAGCTGCACTGAAATTTTAAACTGCAAGCCACTCTTGCCTAATACAATGCTAGAGTTTAGAGTAACACAAATACCAATAGGTGCTCAATATTGTAGAGTGAAGAATTTTAATTCAACGGATGCTAACTCTATCGTTACGAATTACTATCAATCAGCTAGTTCGAGTATAAAGCTTTCCATTATTATCGAATTATTGTTGGTAAGTTTTTTGTTACCTATTTTTGATCGGAGTTTAAATGAATTCAAGTTAACACGTCTTTAAATTAATTGTACAATTAGTTGATTATGGAGGAGCCTCTATTCAATCAGCTAAGAACTCTTGAACAACTTGGTTACAACGTTTTCTGTCTGATGAGAGATACACATGGTATCCTTGGGTACTCCATCTCAGTATGCACCCAGGCAACAAAATTCACAACTGAACATGTAGACGATAGAATAGAGGAATTCATGAAATCATTCAAAGAACTCTTGCTTAAAATGACTGAGGAAGAATTCAGCAACGTTAAGGAAGCACTCGTGAAATTAAAGCAATGTGTAGATATTGACTTAAAAGAAGAGATCAACAGGAATTGGGCTGAAATCACAACCAGAGAGTATTTATTTGATAGATTCGAAAGAGAAATAGCTGCTATCGAAAGCATAACCTTAGACGAATTGCGAGAATGGATAGAGGCCCACACTGAAAATGGTAGCAACTTCCGAAAACTCAGCATCCAAATTGTTGGATGTGCTGATAAAAAAGAAAACTCTAATGTTTCTTCAGACCTGGAAGCAAAAACTGACTCCCGGGAAGATATCACTCGTGAGTAAACTTCTTTAACTTCTTTTAATTGCACCTTTGATTATTTGCTACTGATAAAAATAGGAGTTATTAAGTTGCTAATTTTTAATTGATTACATGTGTACTGGTGTATTTAAAATACATATTTGAAATTATTTTCTAGGTGAGGATTTTACAAACCGGATAGAAGCTAAATTTCCTTTAGAGTATTTGACTAGTTTGTCAACCGAAAAAGCGGAAAAGTCGGATAAATATTATATTCTAAACATTGAAGAGTTCAAAAATGGTCTTTATGTTTATCCGATTAAACCCACTGCTTGCTGATGATATTCTTATAAGAAATAGACCCATTGTGTATTTTTTATTCGGCGATTTGTATCAATAAACTTTTTTTTTAAATACTTTGTTCTAGAAAAAAAAAAATTGTAAAAATATAGACACCAACTTTCTTGAATAGTGTACAATTTTAAATTGAAAAAGTTGAAATAAAAAGTTTTATAACACATATTTTGATAAAAATTATTTCTTTTATTCCTTTTACTTATATAATGTAAAGATACATAAGTTAAAATAATAAATTAAAATAATGTCATGGAGTTCATCTTGAGTTTCCTTGAATTTTTAGGTCTCTGAAATTTTATTTTTTTGATAATACATGAAGAGCTCTTCGTTTACCTCCTTGATTTCATATTCGCCTAATACACTGTGTTCAACCAATGGCCGAGCTGAGGTGCAAAGAGTAAGCGAATGTATCAGGAGAGTAAAATAGGTATACGAAGAGGACGAAGAGCCCTTCGTTAACCTCTTCAGTCATCATGTTCGCCTAATATCACAGACTCGGTATTCGAGCTTATTTCCATTGGCTGTATGGTTGAAGACAAAGTAGTGACGCAGAAATTGAGCGGGGGTATCAGAAGAGTAGAATGTGCGAAGAGCTCTTCGGTTACCTCATCGATCATCATGTTTGCCTAATATCGCCGACTTCGTGTTCGTGTTTATTCGAGTTCATTCGATAGCAAATGATGGCAAAAACATGATAAAAGCAAAGTCGAGCCTCGAGGTCGAGCGTCGAGCTCGAGGTCCAGAGTCCAGACACTCCAGAAGTCCAAACTCCAGACTCCAGTGTCGAGTGTCCAGAACCATTGCAGACAATCACGCAGACAATGCAGACCATCATTAGACATTAGACGCATTAGACCATCTGATCAGTGACCAGACAGATCAGTGTATCAGTGATCAGTGATCATGCACAATCATGCACCATATCACCCATATCACCATTATGGTCCAATCCAAACTCCAAAGTCCAAAAGTCCAAACACCAGATCTATGATTCTGCTTGGTCGATAAAACACAGCTTTTGTAACTTACCATATGAGCTTTGTAAAGGATTTTACCTTTACTTACCTAACTTACCAGTACTTACCAGATACTTACTATATGCTATATGTATGATCTCTGCTATATGCAAAGATATATCTTTGCCAGATCTTTGCTATATGTTTCATATGAGCTAATTCAGATAAACCGCGGATTTTTCATTTGATTTTGAAACTAGGTATTTCAAATCGGATTTTACAGAGCAGTTTGTAATTATATAAACAGAATAAACGTAAAGTGAATAGCTATTTAATATTGTGTATTGTCGAACAATAAATTATCAACAAAATTATTAAGAAACTATTAACTTGACTTTTTTTCTCAAACGAGAATTCTATTTCTATTCTGAAATCTAGTGAAAATTAATGTCATTCTGCAGATTTTGACTATTTTTTTTACAGTACCTTTTATCCTTCACTGTCTAATAAACAAAAAACTGATATATGTTGAAAATAAGCTCATTCCAGAATGAGAAGACTAAAAAATATTTTTAAAATTTTTAAATTTTATTCAAGACATGACAACACGTTGCAATAAACCATTAACTTCCGAAAATGTCAGCCAATCATATCCTCGAACCTCAATGCTGAGAACAGATTTAAATAGTTTTTGCTTTTTTATTTTTTTAAGAATCGAAATTGAAAAAATTTGGTCAAATTTTCTGAACTCAACAGAGAGGATCTATGCAGCAAACCGTTCTACTCTTCGCGCGCATGTGTTACGTAATATTACTACATAATTAGCATACGCGTAATTACAGAAGGAAAAAAATTAAAATTATGCTTGAAGAGAAAAAAAAATGAGAACTCGAAATATCTGCCATTGGTCTTATAGACTACTCCACCCTTGCAAAATAATAATTGACTCAACCTGACTCAACAAAAATTTTCTAAATCAAAATCGTATACAATTTCCAGGGTAAACTCTCTCTTGAAAATTTTTTCAGCCATATCGCTATTTTTTAAAAATTGATCGTTTTTTAGCAGCCGAGTAGTTGATTTCAATGGACAGATTTACACCAAATATGCAATTCGAATATTCTAAATCGTTACAACATTCATTTTAAGTGCAGTTTTCACTTAGTACTTTGAATAATCATTGTATACATATATCGTTTTTGCAGTATTATAAAGTTGCCACTACGTTTACATTATTATGTTCTATTTTCCAAATATGTATCTGTCTTTTTTTTTTGTATTTTTTCTTTGGGGATTGTTTAAATGCGCCTTTACTTTTAGAATATGTAATCATAATAACTTTCGCTTATCTCGTGTTTTCGCTTGCACTGATTCTCAAGTTCACGATTACATTTCTTTTGCAGACATTATTATTAATTCAGATTATAATTAATTTGATATTGGATCAAATGCTGGAAATTTTAAAGCAAGAATCAGCTTTGCTTGACACTAAACATTTTGAATGGGGTACACATTACAACAGTAAGTTATACAATGGAATAATCCAATGAGAGAGTACATTGATTTGATTGTGTAATATAAATACAGCTGTTAAATGGATCGATTCTACATCAGACATTGAATTATGAGTGCAGCAACTAGACTATTCTTTCACAGATTTTTTATCATTAAATCCCAGAACATAAATGGTCTGATTCGACGATTTATAACACGATTGAAAAATTCTATAATTTCACTGTAATATGCACTGACCCATTTTCCTCGTCAAATCATAATAAACAACAGATTCGCATTTTTCGCTCGTAAATTCATTTAGAGAAATTATTATATACAAATTATTGCAGCGACAAAACGAATACATGGCAGAATTAACATAATTCCAATTCACGCCCTACTTAAATCGTTATATACTTTTAAAAGTACAAAGAGAAATTGTTAATTGAAGAAAAAAAAAGAAATAAACATAATAATTAAATAGCAAAATGAGAATGTAAAAACGTACAAGTTTTCCTTCTTTAGCTATGAGAAATAATATCAGAGTATATGTTATGTAATATTTAAGAATATATAATTAGGGGACCCACGTATTTTCCAGCTACATATCGATAGTGTTTTAATTTTTTTGTTTTTTATCATTAATATATCGTGATCGCTAGCTTGTCTTAATTATCGATATTACGTGTAGGAGCGAAACTATGGTAGAAAAAAAAAAAAAAAAAGAAAAGAAACAAACTTATGGAAATATTGAGCACAACAGAAGCTCTTAGCAGCGGAGAAACCAATATTTAATGCCCATTTTTAGATTTAGGATTCTACCGCTGTTTAATTACTCGAAATAAATCTTTTTTTGATTGATCATTGAAAATAATCGATTTTCATTATATTTTTTTCAGGCAGCTAAGCACCTACTAAGAAGCATAAACGAGAAGTCGATTTTTACTTTGTTAAAAAAAGTTTCAATGCGTTTACAATTTCCGTAACGCACTCGCAGGTCGTTACGAATGGTTATTTTACAAATACGTGTATAGTATAAATTCTCATAGACAAGTTTCATGGGCCCCTAGGCTACGCATTCAACGAAAAGCAGGTACGGAATCAGCGCACCTGATTTTTACGTCGTTCCATCATTTTTTTTTATTATTAAGTTTTACTTAAGATTTCCTCTTTCAGTGTTATTATTGGACTTTAGCATTTTTTTTTAATTGTTCATCGTAATGCAGTGCAAGAGCACTTGGCATTAATTATGCGGTATCAAGTGACTCGAGTTTTCAGAATGAAAATCAGCGATCACTTTACGAAAGCGTAAAGTGATCTGCTTCGGGTTGTGGTCAGTTTAAAATGACTAATCTTTTCGTCTTCCAAGTTTTAAAACTAAAAACGAATACAGCGCGACATGATGCATTATTTCTGATTACGTCGATTCAAATAACGCACACTCACAGCAAGTTTCCTCAAAGTTTCGTGATTTCTTTACTCGAAACTATCGTCATTCGCTGACATTGAATTGCATTTCGTTCCAGTTGCTCGTTTTTTTTCTTGTTTAAGGTTTTTTAAAAGTAATTATAAACAATTTCCCATTCAAAATTATCCCACAAATGTATGAAATAAATTTTACAAAATAGATTTGTAGGATTAGTTTCGATTGGCAATTGAACGTCCCGCATGTTAAGTCATCAGGTTTAATACATTTTCTCATTGTCCTAATGCACTTTACGCAATAACAAATTTACAAAAATATAACATTTGTCTTTATCACCTCTGGTTATATTATTTCGATAAATGTTTTTACTCGCGCTCTCTCTCTCTTTCTTAAATCTCTGCACGTAACCACACTTCTCTGCCTCGTATTAATTGGTACATCCAATCATTTTTTATCGTGCTGCCTCGATTTCTCACTTTTTAGTTATTCGTGTTTTAAACATTGTTTATATCATTTAAAAGAACAGTTTCATTGATAAACTGCGGCGACCCAGGTTGAAAGTCCTAGAGTACTCTATTCGTAACTAGGTCCTTCTTTAACATAATTGCTTTCTAATCTCAAGTGCAATAACAGCTCACGCGGTTGTTCATTATATGTACAACAATCACACCGTCCTTCCGTCGCAACTGCTCATATGTACAATTAAGCAAAAACAGACTTCGTGTAAATATGCTACAAAATAAGGCCGCTCTTAGAGCAACTTATCACAATTTCGCAACCGCCCTCCATTTCCCTAATCGACACGCATTTCACCGATATCTTTGCCAAAAATATTTGTATATGATTACAATTTTCAAAGTCCTGAGTCAGATTCATTCACAGACAAACTTTAAATCCTGAACCTATTTTCAGAGTTGAATTCAGAATACAAAAATATTCTATAATTCCAAATTATATTCAATCTACAAAATTATTATGTGATGAAAGTTATTTTCAAAATTCTATCCTATTTTCTATTAAAATAGGGGCTAAAAATATACTATTAATATAATATTTGCAGTCCCTAATATAAAGCGTTTTATATGAATGACAAAAATGCCTGAAATTTTGGAAATTACTAAAGATAATTGCGCGTGAAAATCAAATGCAAAGTCTGTCTGCATGCGTGCAAGCTCTTGCATCTTTACCACAGTCATTCGAGTGAATTTCAAACGCACCAGCAAATAAATATATGTCTCTATTCGAGTAATAAGGGCGTACCCGCGTTCGTTAGTAGTGAATGCGTGTACGCAGAGTGTATAAAACTATAATCACAACACGTTTATGTACACCACTATCGTAATCCCCTCTCGATTCTTGCATAAATAATGTATTCACAATTCTTTCGTAAACTCAATCGCGTACTTTCAGTCACATTCTGTATGCACGCACAACTTACGTATTGTATTATTCTACGGGAACTCTAAACCTAAATCATATATAAATATATATTTTACTTATATGAAAAGCATCAGTCTCCATTCGCTCAGAGTTGTCTCGATAGCCCGTTTCTCTATTATCTACAAAAACCAGACTTCTGAATAACTGATTCAACTAAATGTTTCCCTTTTTCGTGTTCACTTTCTTCCTATTTAGTGTCTCTACTTGTGTTTCTACTCTGCAATTTTTTTAGTTTCTTTTTTGTGAGAAAATCGGGCTACCAAGATGGCCGAAGCGAGCATTTCATATAATACCGAAAAATATATATTTTCATTGTAAAAAAAATAATCACGCTCCTTAAGAAGTAAATACTTGTAACAGTTGACGACTTGTTCTCGGTAATAAAATTAGCGCATGCATACACTAATCAGTCGATTTTCATTCCACGGTGGCACAAGCGACATCGCTCGTTAGCACAAGCACGATTTATTTTATAGAGTGTGTTATATTTGGCAGTGAGGACGTCGTATTGTGTAAGACACGGACTTTCGGGGGTAATAATGCCCCTTTAGTCCTTGGGAGTTGTCTTTAACTAATTTAGTTAACATTTGGCCCCACCATAGCTTATCGTGTGTATTTAGGCGTTGTGCCTGCAATCATTTAGCATTTTAAAATCTTAATTCAAATAAATCAATTAATCAATTAATCAAAAATAATTAAACTTTTACACTTGAAACTTCGTACGGCTAAGTCCGTAAGATTAATCTCGGTCTTCATATTTCGTGAAATTACCATTAATTTAATTTTTCTAGAGAGATATTATAGAAACGAAGTATTTGTAATCCATTATAAGATTTATATAAAAATATGGGATTGATTAAATTGATAAGATAATATTGAATAAACTTAACTTGATAAATGCTAAATGTTTGCGACGCACAACTTCTCAATGGACACATAACTAGATTGGTTACAGTCTTGAGTCACATCCGGGATTTTTTCGTCGAAGATCTTTGAGGCTTTGAAGTTTGGGAAACTTGTTAGTTTTCGGCGGCGATTGAATTCGCAAGTGCAGCATCGCCTTGACCTTTTTCCACTCTGCCGTTTTCTACTGCGTCATCAAATTGTCCAGGAGTTGCGATAATTTCTTTGGTCAAGCAGAGATTCGCTAGAGACTCCCTGGATTCCAATTTTTCAATATTTAGACAATATTTCAATTTTTAAAAAAATTCAATTTTCGAGGATTTGAAGGAATTGAATTTTTTTATTTTTGAGATTTGGATGACAATATTACTCACGCGAAATCGCTGTTGATGCCTTCCACAGTAAGACCTCGTCCTGTACTAACTTTTCTCTCGTTTTCTTGTTTTTTCTTAATAGCTGTCTTCTTTTTTGAAGTGGCCTGAAAAAAAGTAAATTCATTAATTTTTTAAAGTAACCAAAAGTGGGAAAAGTGACACACGGGCAGACTTGATGTTATTTTCAAATTCATAAACATAAATATAATGAGTATTACCTTCATTGTGGTTTTTTTCCCCCGTCCAGTGGTTTGAACACGATTATTGTTTCCCCTCGTCTGGAACGTCGGACGAACTATAGGATTAAATCCCCGAGGAAATCCGTATTTCATACCACCTATAGAAGTGACCTGAAACAAATAAACTTAGTGCTGAAAAAAACACATCCTTCATTTTACACAAATTAAAATTTTTTACAAATCACAATTATGTTAGTAACAAACATCGACATAAAACCCAACATGCTTCAAGAAATGCTGTAGCTTTCTAATTATTTGTCATGCAAATGAGGTGTTACACCACATGAAATATGAAATAAAATACTTCTCTGATAAAAAAAAAACCCTTCACTGCATTATTTTTAAAACATGGTCACAAATTGAAATTGGTTTCTTGACACGATATCTCTAAACGGCGCGATAAACGGTTGAAGTATTATAAAATGAAGAGAGGCAATACAGATTAGTAAAATGAAATTCACACAACGCGTGAGATATTAATTCAAACACGAAACACTATTTCAACTTGAGGAACCATTTATACTTTGGAAATAGTGCAGATTCTCAATTCGTTGATTTTTTTTTCGATCATGAGCTTCATCAAACCACATGGAAAATACGTTAACTAAAGAAGTATAACATTTGATAACCGCTATATATGAATATTTAATGCAAAAAAGGTACAGTCCCACAAATCGAAATAGAGTCATAAATAAGACACACCAGTTAGAATATTTACAAAATTTGTGTACCTTTATTTTGATAGCATTAAATGTATCATATAAAACAATTGTAAATTCTAAATTGTAAATGGTGCAAATAGCTATTCAAAAAAATATATATGCAGATATTTAGTATACAATTAGTTACGGGACTTTTTAGACACAAAATACTTCACAGTAATTTTGTAAGACAATGACTGACAGACACGGACATCCAAAAAACGACAAGTTAAATGTAATATAGAATAAATTAAAAATTTAGTTGATACTTTTGATAAATATTCTCTGTAATTTGTTATGATAAAGCAAATGTAAGTTAAAACCCGATTTATAATCGCATTAAGAAGATACGAGCTCTTGTATTTGAAGTATTTGATAGCAACAAATTTACTCGCTGATTGATTAAAATTGATTAAAAAATGGAGTTTTAAAAAAACTCCCTTTCCTCAAAATCATTTGAAAATCCAGCAGCTGATAATCCTGGCTCCACGTAGATGCGTCGTCGCAACATTGTTACGCTTCGATTGCGCATGCAGTAGCGATATCCTACCTGAGGCGGAAGTCTGCCACGTGGATGTCCTGGGAGAGGTTGTGGTAAACGACCAGGTTGCCCGTAATTTGCGCCCCATTGACCCACAACGACACCTGCAATTTCTAATTGACCACCCCGTGATGGTACCGGAGGACGTCTCATTAATCCACGCTGAGGAGCGATACCAGAACCTCGATTACGAGCCACAAGCTGCTCGTTAATTGCGCATCCAGCAGGCATAATGTTCGAAGGCACTGCTACTCGAAGGCCTGAAAGAAGGAAAATTAACTTAATTGATTATTCAAAACTCCTTTTAAAGCTTTATTGGTTCAAAAATATCAAAAAGTTGTTTCAACTTTGAGATTCGCCGAGAAAATGAGGCAAAGGAAAATCAGCGAGGCAATAAGGTTGAATTTATCTTCTTCCATCCAAAAGCCAACCACACATTGAATTGTGGTCGGTCCATGTGTTGGAAGGAAGTTTTCTAACTTTTTTCACTATCCATTCAAAAAAACTCACCTGGATTCAGAGGCAAAGGAGGTCGAGCAAATACAACATTGACTCCCTCAAGAATCGCCTTTCGCATTCTCTCTACCTTAACGACTCGTTCGATATGTCCACCGCAAAGTTCCAGAAGATTTTTAGCGACTGTGGCTCGTGCTAGAGTATGATGGAACAATTTTCCATCAAAGTAAAGCCAAGGGCAGCACATTAACCATGGAAGAGGTGCTCCGCAGGCCTCATTTGCTAAGAGTGCAGTTTCCACTCCAGCCATGAAAAGAGTTGCAAGCTGAACTCCCCGAGATGTTACAAGCGGCAGCTAGAACAGTTAATTCAATTTTTACTTTATTTCTTAAACTAAATATGTATCAATGATGAAAGGAAGAAGTTCAATTTACCTGCAGATCTTGGAGATACTGAGCATTCATTAACTCTGGAGTAAAGGCATGTGCGATGAACGCATCTAACTCCTGTCGTCTTAAAATTTTGATTTTGTCGGAGAAAGTCATTATGTACCTGAAAAAAATTGAAGTTTTAAAACTGTAGATATAAATTTTTAATAGGTTAATTATTGTTCTTACAGTGCTGAAAAGCTTTTCAACCATTTTTAATTAATTTTTTTAATTATTTACCTTAATACCACGGCCATAATCAGAAACTGCGCTGGTACATATGAAGTGTTATACATGAGAGGATTGTCTGCCATCATGCACGTTAAGAAAGCCCTCATTCGTCGACGTTTGTCTTCTACTGAAATTCTAGAAAATAAAAATTTAGATTTAAAATTTAAAAATTTGAAGTCCTAAAATAATTAAAAGTATCTATATTTAACTAATACTTGTAAAAAAAAAAAAAAATGAAAATCTTACCCAAACCACAAACGTTGAATCGTCGGGACACCCCAACCAATTTGCTCAGCTTTTACCACGTCCGGAGTTTGGTAAGGATTTGTTTTGGACCATATCCATTCTTTAATAGCAATTTCTGGCACTTCAATTTTTTCAGTATCTAGAAAAGATCGAAAAAAAAGCATAACATGAGTTATAAATTATGATTTACTGAAATTGAAATATTAGGTTGGCGTAAAAGTAATTGCGGTTTGTTTTACTATGGAAGTCAGTACTTATGCCGGAAGAAATAGTTAGTAAATTTCAGGATTTTAACAGGAAAAGAAACCGCAATTATTTTTGCACCAACATAATAGTATAACTTTCAAGTGTTTCCTAACCCACCTCCTTTTTCCTTGATCTTAGTTGCCAAAAAAACTCTATGATGAAGATTAAAAAGTATGGCGTAAACCATCTGTCTCGCAGGTCTGTAGATTAAATGAATCGAAGGGAATTCTCTGTGATTCTCGTCCTCTAAAAGTACTGGTAACTTGATTTCTCCAGCAGTGAGTATGTGATATATGTGTGGAGACATCAGACCCTTTTGATGGCGTTCGGAAGCTGTACGCATCACTTCCGGAACTGTACTTGGTATATTCGAGGATTTTTCAGATTGTTTTGTTGAATCAGTTGTTGCATGTGATGGAGAGGTTGCAGAAGAACTGCTACTTGAACTCGAAGAGCTGATTAAAAGGTTGTGAGTTCCATTCACGGTATGTCCATTATCCAAAGTAGTCGGTACTAAAAAAAATGAAAAAATATTAAATTAAGTACTCTTATTTTTAGGAATAAATATTTGAATAAAAAAATATTTGAGTTGAAATTTAAATGAAGGCTCACTTTGTTCTTCCTCAACTTGAATGTTATCAGCATCTCCGTGTCCTTGACTTCCAGGCGGTTCGATAACAATTTCGGGTGCTGAAGTTTTTGAACACGCGGTAGCTTCTTCATAAGCCTTCAAGGTCTCTCGTTCACTTTCCGCCGTTTCAGAGGCGAATCCCGTCATTTCCAAGTTCGTATCATCTTCTAAAATTGCAACCGGGTCGGAGGAGTTTGATTGCGACTGAGATTTTTCCTTGGGTTCGATTTTAAATCCTGCAAAGTAGAAAAGCTTTAGATAAAGAAGAAAGGTTTAAGAAATTTTCAACAATTACCTTTAGTCGTTTTGACTGGTTTGTACCGTAAGAATCCTTCTTTGGTACCATTGATATAATATTGAACAGACTGTCTCAATTTGGCGCACCTCGGATCCGAAAGAGAGCCAAAGACTTTCTGTGTAACCACATCAAGTTCAATAGATGGGAGTTCTCTTACAAAAGTTGAAAGGGTTTTGATAGTTTGTTCGACGTTAGTCTTAGCCAAATTTGTCGCGATACCCAATTTCTTGTAGAACTCAGCCAGATCGTGCTCTTGCAAAATAAAGTTTCCAAGTAGGGCCGCAAGGATGCAGAGTCTGTCGGATGGAATATTCAGTGTCTTTGTGACTTCCGAAATATTGTATTCTTTTGTTTCGAGAGAACCCTAAAACCAAAATTTCACTTATAGATTTGTTTCCCACATTTCAAGTGCGATTCGTTAAAGTTTTTGTCGATGAAAATCACCTTGTACGTTAATTTTAACTGTTCGGAGGAAAAGTATCTTGGAGGATCGAAAGCTGCGTAATCGGCGTCATCAGCGACGATACCACTGAAATTATTTTCACGACAGTAGGCGATCACTTCCTGGTGATGATCGTCCATGCTACAAATCTAAAAAAAAAAAAAAGAAGTTCACGTGAGATAAAACGGTTTCTATATATTTCGAATATGTATATTAAGGAAAATTATTTTAGATCCTTACAACTGGAATATTATGATGCCGAAAAGCCATGCGTAGACTCGTACGCAAACAAACTGGAGGAGACCACCAAACTTTTGGCGGAGGTGTGCCTTTGGTCGTGATGTGTTTTAGAACCTGAAAAATATTGGCCATGAGTACATTTTTTACATTCTCATCAGAGAGAATGTATTAGATTTATTTCTCTTATGAACTAGAATTTTTGAACATTCAGATGATCCAAATATTTTTCTCAATTCCATTTTATCCAGAAATATTGTTCCAACTAAAAATAAAACTGTTTTTTGTTTAAAATACAATCAATACAAAAATTGGTTCATTTGAACGTTCAAAACTTTTCAGAGATTTTCGCTTGTCTTTCTAAATTTACAAAATCCTTAGAAAGGTAATGAATTCGTACATTGTTCACTTTGATCCGCACTTTCAGTTGATTCTGGATCCATTCAGCACGTCGAGAAGACTCGAAGGCTCCATTGAAGAATATAGCTAATTCCACACCGTGAACATTGGTTGCTTCCAATAAAATAGAAATGTATTGAGACATTCGATTCCACTGGCCACCGCAAGCCCAATCTGTAGAAAAAAAGTATTTGGACTAAAGAAACGATCATTTAAAGTTAAAATTTGAGTCAATGACAAAAGGAGCGAATAAACCACCTGAAAAATATCCTCCATAGAGTCTATCCAAACAACACTCTCCATCCAAAACCAAACGTAATTTAGGTGCTGCAACTTGCTGTTGTTGACCCTTAGCAATGCGATTCCGTTGCCTTTGGCTGATATTCCTTCCAATTTTTAATAAATCTACTGGCACAGATGCACCTGGCACACTGTTGCTGTCCAGAAATACTTGCAAGTCTTGAATACCCATCTTTGCAAGCTTTTTCTTTACTTTTTCCTTTGAAATACAATCGAAGAATTTGTGTTTGTATTTAAATTACGATATTTCTATTTTTGAACGTTTAGATTCCTTTTTGAAGGAACGGATCGTTTTTACTTGATTTTGTTTTTAAGAAGTGAAGAATCCCAGTTCAAATTTCTGAGGTCGAAACCTGGCATAAAAAAAAGAGATGTCATTACGTAAATATTTTTTATACGTTACAATTTAAAAATTGTAAAATATAACATAGCCTCTCTTTGAAATATAAAAATCTTTCATTATTTGTTTTTGCAACAAATATTCCTGAAGACTTGAAAACAATAATTAAGTTATTTTAAATCGATAATCTTTACGATTAGAAACTTATCTCGAACCAAATTTTAATTTTCTTTAATTCAAGGACAAAATTAGGTCAAAATTTTATTACCGAAAAACTAACTACTCTCTTATTGTCAATATAATCTATTAAAAATTTACTCTTGAGTGCAAAAAATCTAAGAATTTAACATAAAAATCGTAAAATATATTTTTTTAAACTGGCAAATTTTTCAGCAAATATATTTACATTCACAAACATATATGGTAAAGAGCGATATCATCCAAAAATAGACTTATCAATTTCCAGTTCTTGCGAATTAAGAACTCTCAAAATTAACATATAACCTAAATCTCTATGCGACAACATCGCTTAATTCTTGTAACTCCTATTGTAAAACTAGACATTATAAATTATCGAATTTGCAAGAAAAAAAATACATAGCAAATTATTAAATCTTTAAAAAGTAATGCCATCTACGATGCTGAAAGTATAAATTAGACAAAAACCGGGTTCTTCAATTAACCAGGTCAATCACTTTAATAATTAGTCTACGTGTGAGAATGACCCCAAGGCACTAATCGTCAATCATCCACAATTTCTCGATCTAATTATAACCATGTAAAATGCAATTCTTTCCGTTTTGGAATGATTGATTAAATCTAGAAGCCAAGACCAACTTTCCTTCTCGAGTAATTAAGAATGGAATTTTTTAAGCAGTTCTTCGTTCAAGGAAACCAGACATTTTTAATAAGTTTTTCATGAAACGTCTCGGTGCCATTTATTTTGTTTATCTGAAGATTTGGCTGAATAATTTGTTAGATTTTAAAAACGATAATTTATTCATTGATATTTAACAAAACCGCTCGCAAAAAAAATTATCGAGGCGTCTTTTTCAGTTGTCGGTTCGTTAAAATGTAAAAAGGAGGGTCTCAACCGGCATGGCGAGCCTCGGCATGGATAGAATTACGCAAGGAATTTGCAAAAATTCGCGACTATTTTCTATACGAACGAAATTGCGCATTCCTTGCTCGCTAGAGATTTAATTTTCGATATAATTTTGAGAATACTTACGTTAAATTAGCGAGAATCATTGTGGCTCCAAAGAAACACAAAACACACGAACTTTTGATATAGATGACGTAGATTCGAAAACGGAAGTGAACACACGACCGCTCGTTTTGGAGAAGGGGTAAAAAGTGAGCGGGAAAATTTGAAAGTATATCAGGATCTTTAATAGCTAATCAATCAATAATTCATTAGTATAATAATATCAATTTGACATTGAAGTCTGCCAAATAAAATTATAAATAAGGATCTTTCTATCAGTTCAATATTCATAAGATTTTATGATTTTACTTAATAAATATTGTAATTAGATATTTTTTCGCTCTGTATAGCTACTCTTTTTTTTTTTAAATAGAATTTAATTTTCTGGCTAAAACTTGAATCCAATACAAACCTTTAAGTCAAATGTATTCCTTAAATTTATATCTATCCAAGAAACCTATCTAAAATTCTTTGGAATCTTTTAAAATTAATTTAAAGGATGTGTAAAATTAAACAAACCATGAACCTTTTACGTATAAATTTCAAAATTATCACCTGGTATTTTTCAAATTCTAATTTTAAAAAGCTTTCTAAGTAAGAAATAATGTTTAAAATAATATTTCTAATTAGTGTTTCGAATCTTATCATATACATAAGTTGAACCTGAAAGGAAAAAAGGCTCGTTTAATTTCAATTTCTTTAATTCTCTGTACATAAACAACATGCTCACTTTGCAAGCACACCACACTAACGAAGTTCGTTTTTTACTCACAGACGCCACTACCAACTAAATGGAAGAACGAACGAAGTAAATACAAAATAAATAAATCGTCAAATAACGAACTATTGAGCGAAAGCGAAATCGTAGTATGTTCACACAATGTAGACTCACGGCAATTTATTATTATCTAAGTAGTTTCTCCACAAAATCACTCCACTTCAAATCTTCTATGACTTATTTAATGATTTATGACCTTCGTCTGTTCAGATGATACAAAATACAAAGATTATAACGTATAAAGCATTGTAATATGACTCGATATGAAAACTCGAATATTTGCAACCACTCGTCGCAAACCTAATTCAAAATTTCAATAGATAGAGCTATACATTGTATAGCTCATTCCGAGAGGAAAATAAGTCCCTCTGAAATTCTACATCAGTCTATTTTCACGCACCTAAAGTTCATCGTGGTCCTCATTCTCTAGTTTATCCTCCTCAGCTCCACCCTCAGATTCATCAGACTTATCACTCTCAAACGAGTCATCATCCTCTTCTTCTGGAGTTTCATCTACTGGAATTCCCAGAGTTTTTCTCATCAACTGTTCAACACTCTCAGCAAAACTTTGGGTTTCCTTTAACATGTATCCAGATCTAAGAGTTGCAGTTCTGAACATCATCAGTGCCATGTCCTTCGCAGTCTCGTCGTTCTGATCACTTTCAACCCTCCTCAACAACTCCCTGATCAAAGGATGTCTGGGATTGATTTCCAGAGTTTTTTTCTGGTTCAGATAATACGAAGTCTGCGGATCATCAGCCTTTTTGTGTGCATTGGAAGTGGCAAGACGTTCCATATTTCCAGTCCAACCGAACATGCTCGCCACCAGCGCGCAGGGAGAATCAGTCAAGCGTTCGGAAACCTGAGCCTTAGCGATCTGCTCCTTGAGGACATCATTCAACCAGTTAACAAGAGGCTCGAAAGTATTTTTCAATTGCTCCATCTTTTCTTTGGCCTTTTCTCCTTCATCTAAGACGAAACCTTCTTTCGCGACGTTCTGGAACTTCTTTCCCTCGAATTCAGGAAGAGTAGCGATCGCGTGTTCGTCTACTGGTTCTGTGAGATACAAGACTTCGTATCCTTTCTTCGTGAGACGTTCAACGAAAGGAGAGTTTTTAGTTTCTTCCTCAGTAAGTCCACCAATGTAGTAAATGTGCTTCTGGTTTGGCTTCATTCGAGCAACATAATCGGCGAGGAAAGTCTTGCCTTCTTGGGCTGAGGACCTGAACATCATGAGCTTTGATAACCTAGCTCTGTTGGAAGCATCCTCAATGACTCCCAATTTGATGTTTGTGCTGTATTCCTTCCAGAAAGATTCGTACTCTTGCTTCGGGATTTTCTTGATCATATCAAGCACCTTTCGAATCAACTTTTTCTTGATGATTTTGATGAGCTTGTGCTGTTGCAAATTCTCTCGAGAGACGTTGAGAGGCAGATCATCGCTGTCTACGATTCCCCGGATGAAGTTAAGGTAATTGGGCATCATGTCATTGAATTTATCAGTGATGAAGACCCTTCTTACGTACAATTTAATGTTGTCTGACTTGGTTCCGTAACGGCTGAAACTTTCGCTAGGTTGCACTTTGGGGATGAAGAGTAGGGACTTAAAAGTCACTTCTCCTTCTGCGATGAAGTGGATCTTCGCACGAGGTTCTTCGGTGTCTTTTGTTAAGGCTTTATAGAATTCGTCATATTCTTCGTCGCTAACTTCTGAGGGTTTGAGGGTCCATATCGGCTTAGAGTCGTTTAACAATTCCCAGTCCCAGACAGTCTTATCAACCTTCTTTTTCTTTTCTTCCTTAGCTTCTTCGACTTTTGCGTCGTCCTCTTCGTCTTCTTTTTTATCTTCTTCGTCTTCTTTTTTATCTTCTTCGTCCTCGGGTTTCTCGGCTTCGGCTTTTACTTCCTCATCTTCTATTTCAACCTGGACTGTCTTGCTAGCCCAGAGGTAGATGTTGAAGTTGATGAACTGAGAGTACTTTTTGATCAGGTTACGAATCGTATCCTCCTCGAGGAAGTCCAATGCTTCGTCCTTCATGTGCAGGCTGAAAATAAATTAAATTATAAGACTCCTTTATTAGTAAATTTAAATTGTTAAAAAAAAGTATGTACAAATATTCAAAAGAGTAGTAAAAAGTATAAGAAATATTGACCTGATGGTGGTTCCACGTTTAAGAGTGTTTCCCCTTGGATCTTCAACGATGGAGTAGCTGGAACTATCGGACTCCCAAATGTATTGTTTGTCATCGTTGTGTTTCGTGGTAACGACAACGGTGTTAGCAACCAAAAACGCTGAGTAAAATCCAACTCCGAATTGTCCGATCATGTCGTTCATCTCTTGAGCATTCTTCGAGTCCTGCATCTTACCCAAAAATTCGGCGGTTCCAGATTTTGCGATGGTTCCAATATTATTGACCAGATCTTTTTTCGTCATACCAATACCAGTATCTGTAATACTCAGAATCTTATTTTCTTTGTCTGCCTTTATTCTTATCGTTAATTCCGGATTGGTATCGAGAACATTTTTGTCAGTGAGAGACAGCAAGCGAATCTTGTCCAACGCATCGGAGGCGTTTGAGATCAATTCTCGGAGGAAAATTTCCTTGTTTCGGTAGAGAGAATTGATGATAAGTTTCATCATTCTATTCACTTCTGTTTGAAAGGTAAATTTCTCAGCTTTGTCTCGAAGTTCCTTCAGTTGTGCGACGTTCAAACCATCTAACTTTATCGCCTCTTCTTCTCTTTTAACTACTTCATCATCTAAAACATATAAATTATATTTTCAAAATTAATAAGCAATTTTCAAAATAGAAATATTTTTTATCCATTTTTCCAATATTTAAAATTCTTTTTAAACTTCTTTGAATTTGAATAAATTCAGAGAAGAGTATAAGGCCATTTTTAAAAATTAGAATAATTTGAAATAAATTAGAGTACAATTTCTGGAGATAATTTCCCACTGGTAACAGTTTATGGGATACTTTTGTGAAATAGATATTTAAATACTTCTATATGTTCAAATTGATATTTGAATATTTCTGTGAATGGATATTTGTGGGAGATAAGGTGAAGAAACTATGAATCCAGAATTTAAGATTTTTAATAATATTTAAAAAAATAATTGTTAGCAAAGTGGCATTCAAATCAATGATAATAATTTTAAGGAAAAATCTCAAATGTTGAATCATATGTACTTTAAAAATCTAAAAAATATCAGAACTCCAAATTTTTTTTAATTGGACAGACTCACCAGTCCTGGATCCTTCTCGACTAGAGCCCAGATCATTTTCCACGGTACCGACATTTTCCTCTAAAGAATCCTCTTTAGCCAGGGCAAGGCCTAAAATATTCGCAGAAAATGAATGAAAAATTATCATTTTGGAGTAGCCATTAAAATAGGTTTTTAGGGTTAGCCGGTTAAAAAATCACCAAAAATTACTTACCTGTGAGAAGGAAAAGGCCCACTAGGGCAAATAACAACTTTTTCATAATTAACTTTCACTTAAAAAAGTGTGAATAACACTAAACACGTTTGCTTGGCATTCAACAACTTGTTCTGTTGTTTTCCGGCTACTGTCACAAGAATCTTGAGCTGGAGAAATTTTTAGCAAGAGGAGGATCAACTCGCGACCAATTAGAATGAACCACGCAACGAACGTGGACCAATCCGAGATAAGTCAGTGGCACCCCGCATCCAAATGTCCTGTTCTGATTAGTTCAACGTGGTGAATAGCTTCTGCTATTCTCGAATGTTCAACTCTGGTTCAACCAATGATTACATACACCCAATTACTCCCTCAGAGAAAAATAAACAAATGTATCGACCGTGTCACGTATTTCTTAATCAACTAATGATAATGAATTTATTTTATATATTACAAATATTTGTCTCCAATATTAATATCACTTTTAAAAATGATTCTTCAAGTTTCAGTCCTTTAATTTTTAATTTTTGTAACTCAAAACATTTTTCAATCATTGATTCTCTTGAGATAAATAATTTACAAATATTCAAATACATTTTGTAAAAATGTAAATACAATAATAAATAATAATACAATGTATTTAAATATTTTTGAGAAAAGTTGAAATTTTTATTGTAAAAATTAATAATTAAATTTGTATTTTATTTTGTATTTATAGAGTATTTATATTTTATATTAAATTGTATTCTGATTGT
>JAUEJJ010000044.1:5128844-5144283 GCA_032164275.1 Synergus coniferae | reverse complement strand
ATACATAACGTACATAACCTATAAATGGCGACACGATTTCATATAGGCTTCATGCTTCATGTGATTATTTCGTTGAAAAGTTAATAATCTTAATAAACTACTAAAAACAAATAGGGGAAATATCGGATACGTCGTGAACTTGTTTCATTTCGTTGGTTTATTAAAACATTAAACAAAATGACGTTTATTTTAAGAAGAAGATCGCCCTATGTGCTTGGACTATTTTCTTTTAAATTCTTTAGTGATAATAGGGATACACCAGATCCAAAACTTGTAGAAAAGTATTTAAAAAACAAAGATAGTCCAGAAGAAACTGGAAAGGACAGACTCAAAAAAATGTTTTATAAAGAGTAAGTATCTTTTATATCGTTCTTTTGTTATTTTATACTTATTTTATATATTATTGTATTGTGTACACTTTTCAATTTGTATATCTTTCTTGTTGATGTTATCAGTATTATCAAGTACATTGTTTAAACGATTTTAATTTAAAACTCATCTATTTTAAATTTCTCTCTGTATAAAAATTAGGCGTATATTAACTTTTAAACAGAAACCGATAATGTGAGTTCACTTTATACCTAAAATATTCTTTTTGTATGTAACTATTTTTGTTACTTCATATAAATGTGCTTGAAATAAACTTGTATTTTTTCATAAATTTTTCTAGTGAATACGGAGAATTTAGTCCAGAAATTAGATATTGTATACATATGAGTACCATGGCAGTTGTCCTTGGGGCTGTGTACGGTGGTACTATCAGAGGAAAGAGCGCTTTTGTAAATTTTATAGACACTAATGAAGCGACAATGTTTCGCAACCATCTAGATGCGAAAAGAAAATTACAAGATACTGTGACACTCAGTATTTTCAAAGGTGGTGTTCAATGGGGTTGGAGAACTGGTTTTTTTACTTCAATCTATGCGTAAGTTTAAGAACAAAAAATACAGAGGAGTTTGAAGACAGGAAATAAAAACTTGAATCAAGAATTGATTTTTTAAGAAACGAAATTCTTTCAGGGTTACATCAACTATCATAGGAGTTTATCGAGGGAAATCTGGTATATTAGAACACGTAGATGGTGGCTTTTTAGCAGGAGCAATTTACAATATAAAAAACGGTGTACGTGGAGTGATTGTAGGTGGTGGATTAGGAGGTGCCTTGGGTGCAATTTTTGGATCTTTATTTTACACTATGTTAATTTTGTCCGGTCAAACAATTGAAGAAGTACGATTTTGGACTTACGAATGGAACAAGAATCGTAAAGAGTAAGACTGCAGAAAAATTTAAAACAAAAACAATATTCAAAGTTAAATTAATATTGCTTCCAAAAATTTAAATATGTATTCAAATTAATGTCTTCGTTTTTACTGATTACAGTCTCTTCACCGAGATGAATAGAAGAAAGCGATTGGAGCAAGATGAGGAAGCATTGATTAAAATCACAGGACAACTAACTGAAAAAGAAATGGAATTATTTGAAACTAATGTAAAGTAAATATAAGAGTACGGTAAATATAAAGAAACTAAATTAATAAAATAAAACCACATCGGTTTATATTATCGTGCTTTATTAATTCAATCACAATATTCCGCTTTCCTGTTCAAAACATTTCAGTAACGAAATTTCAGGTACGAAATGATTATTGCCAATGCTTTAATTATCAAACTGTTACATTCACTCGAGATTACGTTAAAAATTTTTTAAAACAATCCGCGCAAATACTTTTGTTACATGTGTTTGATAAAATATATCTGAGTAGAAATAATATTACACTTTCTCTTAGAAGTTATAAAGATTAATTAATAATCACGCCTGAATAACATACAAATTGAGACCAACATTTCGCTTGATTGTAAAAGAGTTAAAAATACTCTAAAACTGATTGTTACAAATTTGATCCCAAATTTTAGTAACAATCTCAACTTAGGTAACTTCATTTTTCCTTAATTCAAGTGATGCTTCATAAAATACTGCAACAAAATGATTAGGATATGATTATCTAAGCTGATAGTAGTTATGTGTGGATCTAATATTCTATTATTCATCCCCCAATTGAAAAATACTTATCGATGACACAGACAAATTACTACTTCGTGATTGTTTTGTTCTTACAGTTTAGTTATTGACAATATGAAAGCAATCGAATGAAAATGAGCAATTTAAATATTTTATAGGCCAATATCGTTAAATAAGTTTGGGATACAAAAATATTTTTAGAGTAATTTAAAGTTGGTAGCAACTCGTCTGGATTTACAAATGTTAATCGCAATGTGGTGATAGCTAACTTTTGTCTATTCCAGTATGTCAAATGTACAGAAAAAATAATATTTTATACTGACGATAGTCTTCAAATTTGAAAATTAATATTTTCAAACAACCAATGACCAAATATTCTAGAAAGAAATAGTAGGACCAGGTTTTCCTAAATACTATTTTCCATATTTACATATCTAAAGATATGATTTCCGTTTTACAGAATAGGCCTGATGTAAAACAGTACAAGTTTCGTGATTCATTGTACTTTTTGTAAACTATATTTTTTAGAGTGGAATTATCGGTCTTTTTATAGCAGATCCAAAAATATATATGTATAATAATAATACTTAAACAGTAATAAATAATTTAGATGTAAAACTTGTAAAATCTGAAAATAACGTTATCCTATCCCGGAATAATAAAAATGTAGAATCTTGAATCTAGTTTCCCATAAGGGGTCGATTAAAATCGAAGTGGATTTTAAATCCATTGACATAAGTAAGAAAAAATCTAATTTGATAACAAGAGTCCAAAACGCGATAATCCTGCAATTTGAAAGACCTAATTACCCTGCTACGATAAAAAAATTAAGTCTAGTAAAGAAAATATTTA
Organism: Synergus coniferae; assembly: GCA_032164275.1. Classification (NCBI taxonomy): domain Eukaryota; kingdom Metazoa; phylum Arthropoda; class Insecta; order Hymenoptera; family Cynipidae; genus Synergus; species Synergus coniferae. Next base: position 5,141,411 of record JAUEJJ010000044.1, on the reverse strand, counting down.
AACTTCTTGTTCCGATGGCCCTAATTCTTGAACCTTCGTTATCCGTTTTGCGCCTCGATTTGGTGGACCCTTCGGTTTGGCAAATTTTGGTCGATGCAAATTTACTTTTGGATGTAATTCCTCTTGTAAAAATCCTTCCGTAAGTTCCTTCCCGTCATCTATTTCAAGCTACGCAATCAAAAATATGAAGAGGGAATTATTTCGTCATTTAGCGCCATCAATAAATCTTAAAAATATAATTATTAACGAATAAAAAATTGAAATATAGAAAAATATACAATTCTGAGATCTTCAGGCCTATTCTGTAAACTATTTTTCTAGATCTTAACTAAATTACATACCAGTTTGAAGTCTGCTTCACCGTGGCCTCTAGTAACCTATTCAAACTGTTTTCTTTTCTTTATTAATACAAATAAATATTTGTAATTTAAAACATTGCAAGAACAGAAACAGTGATTTGGTTTAACTCACATAATATTTATTGTTTTTAATATAAATGCTGGCAAGAGATACATATTTATTTAATCGTTTTATTACGTCCACTGATATAAAAGAAATGTTTTCGAAAAAACAATTGATAAATCCGCAAGTTACAGAATAGGCCTAGAGCGATAATGTTAATTTCTAAAAAAAAAAGAAACTTAGTGTCCAGGCTACGTGTGCGTCGTCAAGTTTATAAACTAGAATAAAGCGATACGAATCTCTTTGAGCATTTCTAAAAAAAAGTAATTCTCTTAAATACATAATTAATAAACCGATATAGAATTTGCTGTTTGCTTTATTCTGATTTAACTCAAATAAATGGATTCTAGATAACTTTGTTATCGATTATCTTTTGTTTGATTAAACAGAATCTTTTGACTGACTTGATTTTATATATTTAAAAATTTTAAATTATACTAAGATTTATGTAACCTTCACTATAATCTGCACTACTGAAAGATATTACTGCAACATGTTCTGAAATATCTGTAAACAACTTTGAGATGCCTAATAATTATTTCACATGCTAGAAACATTAATGTAGGTACCTATCAGAACTATTGTGAACTTTTGATTAATCATTATTGACCTTTTCCAGTTAGGCCAATACTCTTTGACTTGTGACTGACGTAAATTTCAAAAGGTTTATAAAAAGCTACGATAGATAAAAAAATACGCATCACAAAAAATAGAACACTTCTTGAATTTCTTTTCTTAGAGTCCCATCTGCCAGAAAGATTTTTTGTAAATACATACTGTATTTCGATAGGTAGGTACATATCTTTATTGCAGAATGTGTCATAGAAAGAATATTAATTGAGAAGAAACAATAATTCTTTCTTCTCAATTAATATTTTTGCTTTATATATTCAAAAAAAACTTTGCGTATGTTTAATTTCCTCCCTTCTAAAAAAATATCTGTATTTACTTTTTGTAATCTTTTGTTAGTAAAAATATCTCAGATTTTGTTTAATCTCTACACTTTCAATAAATTCAATTTGCATAATAATGGATGCTTCATTTCCATGAGATTCAAAAATATTTCTTGTGCGTTTGAGGCAGATGGGACTTTCCCGATCAGTCTTAAAAATTACACGTATTTGTGAAAGTCAATTTCTTACAAGAGTAAAGAGAATATTGTAAAACTAATATGCGTAGATAACATTATGGTTATTATCACTAAATGCGAACGCGCATCGACTAAATATGTATATATCCAACACAAGGGCAAAAAAATTTGCACACATATATCAGATCATCTGGCTAATTATTACGTATCGTTGATAAAACGTACAGAGAAGTTAGGCGGGTGTTTTCACTTATGTATTTCGAAAACTTGGAATTTTACCCAACTCTCTTCTAATCACATTATGGCATTCTGTTGCCCAAAGTATTTAGATAAAATCACTTTCTTCTACGGTTTCAAGCTACTTTCTAAATCAACGTCCAATTTAAACTTGAAAGTCGAGTCTTTGAGTTTCGTATTAGAAAAAAAATAAAATGCAACTTATAGATATATCACTCTTTATAAGACTAGGAACTAATTTCAGATGCAATAAGCCATTGAGCAAATACAACGCCACTAACACGGCAAAATAGAAGATTAGTAAAAGTCATAATTTTAATTAGTAATTACTGAATCATGAGTCAGTAATATGTCTGTGCGTGCAAAAAATTCAATACCTATGAAATATTAGGCTCGAAGTGTAATCGAGAATCACATGTAATTTCTAATCATTCGAGTATTCTATTAGTAATCGTTTAATAATTGATTAATTAATTAAATTCTATTACATATTATCAAGTGCATACGAGGCAACTTAAAATTCTTACGATAAAGGCTCGACTTCCCCGAATTTTGGACAAAATAATAGAATCTCAAGATAAAATAAAACTGACTCTTGATCCTAGTGTTGCTAGGACTATAAAATATTATGGAATTATTTTTACCACAGACGCGTTACAATTATAGATATTATCATGTCAAGCAGACAACTTTATGACGGAAATTTCGTTTTTGAAATTTAGAAAAATACGTTTTGGTCTACTTTGCTCGTCTACACAAATATATCACTTTGATAATTAAAAAGGAGTTATATATGTTGCGGCTCGGGAAAACCGAGGATTTTTAATAATTTTTTTTAGCTATGTCATCAAAATTTTATTAAAATATAAACAACGCCTAAAAATTTTAGATTGATCGGTAAACTGGTTTTCAAGAAATCTTACTCATCGCAAAGGCCAAAGACACTTCTAGACAAACACAATTCCGAGATAACCGCATTCAAACTTTTGCGTTCAAAAGGTTGCCTTTGAAAGGTAGCGCGGTAAAAATAGCTGTTACTTTAGTTCTAATGCTCTGATCTTTGACGGAATTTTGAGAAGATATTCTTGAAAGTATGTACTTTGAGAATACACCATATTTTTTTTTATTTTTTGACCCAGTACAGCATATATAACCCCTTAATTTGAAGACATTCATGATTAAAAAGCGCATGCTTCTCTGGAATAAACTGCATAGTTAAAAATTGTTAAATTGTAGGGCACTCTAATTAAATCCTGTAAATCTGATAATTAGAGCTGCAGGAGTCATAAAAACACTTTTTAAAAACTTACATTACTATTGAATAACATTTTGAAAGCAATAAACTATTGAAAGTAAAGTTCGTGACCCTTTAAAACAATCAAATCATCACTTTTGGAAGAATTTTGAGTTAAATCGTCAATCTGAATTAAAAAATATCTAACTCAAAAGCTGAGTCTGTCATACAAAATACCTTTCTGTTCTTAATTTATTTCTTATTTTTTGTGGAGTTTACGTTTCCAAAAGTAAAGGTTTGATCTGCTCCAAACTCTGCTTGTAATCTAGGACAGCCCTATTATATTATCACAAATTCGAACTTTGTGATGGAAGGTATTAACGATCGAAACACGGAAAACATTCTTCAAACAATGGCAAGCGGCGGCAGTATTGAATTGAATATGTTAACTCAATACGCAAGAACGCTTTTGCTTATATTTTTTATCGACTATGGGATTTGTGGGGATACATGGCGTTGACGGAGTCGCAGGGGTTTTAGATCCCGATTCCCTTATGATCGGAGGATCTTCCATCATGTCCGCTAACTCTTCTCCGCTATTTACTTCCAACTGGTTATGTTTCGATAATTAATGATTCAATATGTTAAACCTGAACATGCAGCTTTTTAAAATTTTAAACTACAAGGTATATGAAAGCGTCATAAAAATGTATAGCAGGTTTTTCTTTTTAAAGAAAAATAGTTACTTTCCGTATAGTTTTGCGTTTTACTCCAAAAGCATAGTGGTTTTGAATTGTTAGAATTATAATTACGATTAATACTGACCTTTTTTGCTATATTTACTCCTAATGACTGAATTTGATCGAGGAGTGGCGCTTTGCAAGAAGAGTACAACATTCGTTCCTTGATACTACAACTGTATCCTGGCATACTGTATATGAAAACTGCAAACAAAAAAACGGTTAAATCAGATAAATATATACATAGATAAAATTAATTTTCAGTGCCCGGAAGTAACACTTTATTTTTAAATGGTAGCGTTCTAAACAGTAAATAATTTTTTAGAAGATAATTTACCTATACACTCCATATAATCTCCCTCGTGAGTATGCTTGAAATTGTAAAGGTGATATCTCGCAGAATCAGAAGGAACTTTCGTCGGTAGTTTGTCCAACGAAACTTCTCCAGCCGTAACCAAATGAATTATCTCCTCGTCTATATCGATTTTTAGCTGGATGTATTCATGTATTCCCTTTCCTAAATCCGTAATAGCTTGTTTAGCTTCTTCGGTTATAGGGAAAGTCACGCCGCTCAAAGTTTGATGTCTCGTTTCCACATTGTAATCTGTGTGTATGGTCGTTTTTTTTAGTTCGGCTAATTCCTCCTCGGCAGTAGTTAACGGTACTGGTGCAGCATCGTTTCTTTTGTGCTTGTGGTAACCTTCTAAACTTATGTCTTCAGGAACCGTGCCGTGTAATTCTTCTTTTATGGACGCTGAACCGAATTCCTGTTTGAGAGTTGCTTTAGTGGAAGCATAAAGCATCTTTTGCCTAATTGGTGCAGTGTCCGGTGACCAGGAAATAAAGAGCCAATTATACGCTGAATCTGATTTTGTGTCGAGACGATAGAGAATATAAGCAGGCTGGTTTTCCTCGATCAGCGGCTTTATCATTTTGTCGTAGTCGTCTTGCCATTTTCCTATTGGTTTCGCCAATGCCGATGGAGATAATTCCTCTGAAAATCAAGTATTTTACGTAACCGATTGTAGTTAAATATATAATATTGGAAGATATAATATTTTTAGATAACCACTTCGAATAATCATTTATAGTATTTCAAAACTTTCCTATAAAAATCTAATAAGTTTAGATCAAATTCAAAAATAAAATTAAGAAGCACCCACCATTTTCTATCGAAACTTTCAAGATCCTGATTTTTCCATCTCTGCATTTAGCAAAAATCTTCTTCAACGCTTCGTTTGCTGGAAAAATAAAAATGAAAATTTCTCAAAACGGATTAAAAGTGATTTTGAGGTTAGAATTCTCATACACCCTTTTAAAGGTCAATTTCTCTCAACTTTACAGCACTCAATGCAACTAATCATAGATAATGATTACCTTTAATTCCCGTTTGATGTGACATTATTCTCTATTTAATTTTTTGCCACCGTACACTGCAATGAAATAATTTTTAAGACACCACGAAATGAAGTACGCGACTGACACCAGTGACACCACCCCTCAGTCCCTCTGTCCACTAGTTGTTGATTGGTGGTGAATAATTCAACCAATCTCATCCCAGAAAATATCCCATTTAAAGCCCTCTGAACCAATGACGGCTCAAATACTAAAGTGTCAATAGGTAAGGAGGGAAAGAATTATCTTTGTGCGTGGCAACCAGCTGTCAAATTAATGGAAGAATTATGATAAATGTATTTTTAACAAGCTTTCTTTCATTTTAGAAAGCTTGTTTTATATCCTTCCTTCCCTAAAATTAATTTACGTCACAAGAATGAATTTTGTAATTATCTAAATATAGAAAATCAATTGAAAAAAAGAAAAAACAAACATTGGAATTTTTGTAGAGATATACCGGGTGTTCACAAAACGAATTTTTGAATTCCCATCAACGATCTAAAATCAAGGATTCCGCACTTTAACTGCCTTAAATTAACCACAATTTGAAAACTATCTTTACTGAACTTCTCAAAATTGCAAAATAAAATAAAAACAATGTTTATTTAACTTTACCTATATTGTGACAGAATTGTGACCTTTTAGAATTGTTTAGGAAACTGTATAAAATTTTTTCACATAAATAAATTTAATTTTAGTATAAGCCTTTGGGCGTAAAATATACATATAAAAGTTATTCTTTCATAAATAGTTATTGAAATAATATTAATATTCAATATTAATAATTTGAAACTTAATACCTTCCCGCATTTTTTGAGGCAGATGGCAGCACTAGACGGCATCCGCTTTTACGGAAAAATGGCGGATTGCAAGGGTGCGTTTTGCCGATCTTTTCTTTGATATTATTGTTTATAACTTGTTATTAGTGTTGTGAAACGACTGTGAAGAATTTGTAATATTCCCTTAATTTTTCTTTACCTTCGCATAATAAAAAAATGTTTTTCCTTCAATATTTTTATCAATATCTTTATCTTAAATTAGAGTATGTTAAACCGTCGAAGTATTTGAAAGCATTTAATTTCTTATTTTAATATATGTAGAGAGCAAGGAGGAGTCAAATGGACCTCACTCTGCTGCCAGCATGAAATACGATGCTCCAGAAGAATCCAGTGAAAATTCTACAAACGGTTAGTGTGATAAGTGAATTAACATAACATGTCGATGTACAGTGTACACAGTATGGCAAGTTCATTTTGCTTGTATTACATATTTAGAAAATAATAGTATCGAAAGTACACGCTTTTTTAACTTGCTTGCGTAACAATTATCTGCATAACAATTCAATTTTTTAGTTTAATACAAATTTTCCTGATCGCTAGTCTTCTTGGAAGTATTCTTATTTCAAATTAATTTAGTATCCAAAGTATATATTTTTTCGTTTTATTTAGTTTAGGCCTTGAAAATTAAATAATAACAATCAATTTAGTTCCTAATTACCTGGTAAATATGATAAAAATTCTTTGACGTATGCATTAGTTATTTTAAAATAAGCTAAATACTGGACTGGTATTTTAAACTAACAGTAGGTACTCTTTTAGCTAAATATTTTGAACTGTGTGAAAGGTGATGCTGTGTAAAGTTAAAAGATATCTTATGATTCTTGAAATTAAGACACTATTATTTATTTTAATTTTGAGCCGTTTTAAATTTTATAAAATCATCAAAATATTTACTTTAAGATTTTACAGAGGAAATGGAGGGACAATCAACAGAAAATGATTCTGACAAGCCTGCATCTCCTTCTGATAAATCTACCACCAAAGTACATAATAAGGGTAAGAAGTTAATTTACGAAAAGTCATAAGAATCATACATTTAGAAAATAGATCGGAAAATACGGTGCAGATTTGATCAAATAAAATAAAACTACAAAACAATAATTCACAGGTCCGGTATTAGCAGCTTCGAAGTTTGGAAATTCTTTTGGCGTAAGTGAATTTTCCAACTCCACAAAGGCAAGATCTTCTGTATTGAGGCCTTCTCAACTAGCTACCGTCGCTAGTAATCCTGGACCTTCAATGAAATCGGTCTTAAAACCCGCAAAGTTTCATAATCCTTTTGTAAAAACTGCAGACAGTGTTGTTGAAGGAGAAATTGAGGATCCAAAAGACAATAACACCAGTGAGGAATCAAAAGAATCAAAAACTATAGAAAAGCCATCAGGGGATGCAAAACCTACCTTCCTACCTCTCGGTGCAAGTGCAAAAGAGAATGAGAATAATGTGAACGTAACCCCAAGTGTTTCAACTCCTAGTTTCGTTTTCGGTCAAAATTTAAAAGAACGAGTTACAGTTGCGCACAATGCGGAAGATTCAGGTAATTCGGAAAAAGAGGACGTTAAGGCAGAAGAAAGTAACGAAAATGGATCTTCGGAATTGCTCTTTTCTAATGTAACAGCAGTTTGCAAAAGTACGAATCGACCGGGCTTGACGTTAACTCAAGCAGCTCAGGAAATGGAAGAAGCTAGTAGAGCAAATAAACGAAAATATAACGAAGTTGCATTACTCACTGGTGAAGAAGGGGAGACGAATGTTCTTCAGATTAACTGCAAGCTCTTCGCATTCGACAAGGTTATTAACATTTAAATTTCCATTGACAGGGTGGCGAGGAATTTTTAAAGATTAAACTTTTTAATTTAAAATTGTGCAGTGTTTTTTTTTTTAACTAATAAATTTTCTTTGATATGTAATTTCAGGCAACAAGTAGTTATCAAGAACGAGGGAGAGGAGCACTTCGACTCAACGATAGAGATGATGAGTCGCGAATAGTCGGTCGCACTGCCGGAACGCAGCGACTGATTTTGAATACAAAAGTATGGCCTGGCATGACTGCTGAACGAGCAGGTCCTAAATCCTTGAGGCTGACTGCGATGGATGTTCACGGAGACATTCGAATTTTCATCGTTCAAGCTACACCAAAGGAAATCGATTTGCTCGAAGATCGTCTTATGCAACGATTAAAACGTGCGAAAGAACGTCAGCCTAAGAAATTAGCTACAGATCACTGACAATTCATTGACAAATTTTGTGAAGCTCCACGTTTTAAAATTACACACTGTCCTGTTTGACAGAAAGTTCCGAGAATTGAGCGTATATACACTTCAGCTCGTCCGGCTGGTAAGGCTTCTTTTTTGTTTACTGATCGAAGAAAGACGTTCGCATGCCTGGTACTCTTTCTTTTTCCCAAGAAGTTCTGAGAGCTTATTTTCGTGAATTTTGATTTTTTTTGCTGATAATAATGCTTTTTTCGAATCATTCCCCATTCATATTCTTTTACACGAAATTGGAGGGCTTTTAAGGTCATTTTCGTGAGATAGGAATAGCTGGATACAGATTTTCAATTCTAGCATAATGTAAATTATAAATAGTTTGCACGATACATAGCGTACATTCAAATATAACACATACTCTCACAAACTGAATTTGTGAAAGGTTAAGACGATAATTTAACTGTAATTGTACTTTTGCATTCAACTTTCTAAATGCGAAACAATAATATCTTTTGTTGTTCAGCATTTTTTAATTGTAATATCTGGGTGCTTTGGGTTTTAATAGACCCTGTACTATTTAATTAAAGTTCATTCAAATTTCTGTCATATTAAAAAGCTTCAGAGTTAATGAAATGTTTAAATAATGTTAAAACTTTTATTTAAATGAGCATTTATTCAAGAAGCTTTTTGTCCTTACGTTTTGCACTGCTCATTATTCAGGCTAAATATATTCTATAAACAATTGATGATGTGAATGATACATAGCCAATACAATAGAATTAAGTTGAATGCTTTTGTCTATATTCACCTCATAGAAGTAATTTAATGCCCCACCTTCGGCTGTAAATACAGTGAATAATGAAGAAATCTTAGTGCTCTCAGCTGCAATTTTTTAATTCTACCTCTTAGAGAGTAAAATATTGATCTAAGCTCTACATAATATTAAATAGAAAATGTTGACAATGAAAATCTTATGATTAACAGTAAAGGTTCTAATGCCTTGGTCATATCAATTTTTTTCCGATCATTTATTTAAAGGAGCATTATTTTTTAAAAGACCGTTATTCATCCTCTAGCTGTAAATAAAAATGTAGGTCTAGTGATAATGAATTTGGTGATATTTGATTCTTCTTAATGTTGCTGGAAATGCTAATTTTACGGCACAAAAAGTCCGTCTATAGAAAACTGAAAATTATAGAATGAATGAAAGCCAATTGTACGAGTCACTACGTATAACGTATAATGCATAACGAACAGCAAACAGTAAATTTAGTTGCTGTTTTCTAAAGTTATTCTTCATCTGTGTAATAAATTATATGTACGTGTAAGTGCTACTGTGATATGGATTCACTAAGTAGCACATTGGTTACATAAATATACAATTATTTGCATAAGAGACATGTTTCTTCATTAGGAGTAAAACTTCCATTTATAAAGGAATCCTCGCATTATAAAAGAAATGTGAACAGAGCAAACTTGATTGCGTCAGAGTGATCAGCATCCAACATTGTATTAAAATATTTTTAAATAACGCCAGAGCTTTTTTGGGACGGTTGAACCTCTTTGAGATGTCGCTACTTTCGCGATTCTGTCCTATGGCGGGCGGTATTCAACAGGCTGATATTTATAGACACGGGAGTCTCGTGCATTCCTACAACGTTTCAAGCGTCAAAATCCTATTCCGAAGTTCGTTAATTTTCACCCATGACAAGAGTTTTTAACTTTCCTGATTGGATTAGGTTCCAGGATAACCGGGATACCAAAATTTCTGATAAACTAATAGAGGCTCTTGATTTACTTCAAAATCCGGATACCGCCTCGACACGCATCGCCTGAATCTAAAATATATCGAACTTTGTGCATCTGAACGATATTTTAAAATCTGCATTACTCGAAAGTGTATTCCTCCAGTGTTGAGTGACCATATTTGCCAAATGTGACGAAACATGCAACTTCTTTGAAGTATATATCTGAAACTCAAACTCTCAAAGTGGTTGCGTGTCTTGATTTCAAACTGGATAGCCATCACTTTGTCGAAAGTTTAAGAGATTTTTGTTTACAATAAGTTAATCCAGACAACTAATGTTTGAATTTCAGAAGCGGGTCAAAACCGTTTGACCTATTTGTTAAACGTAACGAAAGGAATGCGTTTTGCGTCCTTCGATACCGACGGAGATGTCGAACTACAGTGTCTACTGTTGTACTCTGTGCCAACTGTTTTTCTGTCAAAGCTTAATGCTTCGTTCATGAAGCGAGAATTTCTCGGAAAGTATAGAAAATTTGGATGTTTCAAATATTTAATAAGTTTTCGTGGAATTCTTAGATTCAGGGTTGAATTTATCAGGCTTAGTCACTTGACTGACTAGAATTATTAGAATGTGAGTCACAAATTGAAAAATTCATAGTTGATAAATTTGCTGTAAATTTTAGATGATTTGAAATTTGTATTGAAGATTAATTTTAGAAATTGTAAATATTCATTGAAGCTACTTAGAAAAATTCATAAAGGAATGTACAGACATTTTAAAAGATCCGTTGTTTTGAATATAAACATCCCCTTATAGAGCTTTATAAACTTATAACATTTTTACCATTTGTAATTTGAAATTGTTAAATTTTGAAAGACTTTAATTTAAAATCGTGCAATCATCAGGAATTCAATTTTGTTTTAATTTTACTTAAAAATAAATAAAAACGAAGATACTAGTAGCTATTTACTAAACAAAAATGTTTTAAGTTGAGGTAGCCTGGAAAGAATTTTGAATACCGGGAGATGACCATTTAATTATTTTCCAAGTATCCAGTTACCTTCTATATAAAATAATTGTTGTTTGTTCCCATTTTCTTTTGTGAGTGTAAGTGATCAGGCTGATATCACAAAAATACTACCGATAGAACTGATTCGGCATAAAGTGGCCCAAGTGGCTGATATTTATAGACCCGGCAGATTCACGTAAACTTTCAACGTATCGGGCATCGTGAGGTCTCTACATATCTCTTTTGGAACAAGTAGCATAGATCGAACACGTTTCAGTCAGATTTTAGTTAAATCAGATGCCAAAGAGATGACTTCGATCGATTACCTCGTGCTCCGAGGTAAACGTAAGACTTTATTTTGAGGTCAACCTCAACTTGCGGATGAATCAGTTCAGTGAAGGAACATGAATCGCTTGTACTTATTGTGATAGTATACTATACGGCTAAACTAATAGTGAGAGAGGGAAGGAAAAGCGATGATGAAAACGTAAGATGGGAGAACGAAGAGTATTTTGTGTTTGTTTCTACTCTAATTCATTGGAAAAGAGGAATTCAATTTAGAGAAGATGATGTTCACTGGTGGTTCACACGCTAAAAGAAGAAATGCAGGTGGTGGGTCCGGAAGAAAACCGGCTATGGAGCACAGAAACATGACTCAACCCCGCATGGGACCGGAAGGATATACATATAGGTGAGAATTGTTTTGAAAAGATTTTTAAAAATCACAGTTAATCATTTTCAAATATTAATTTCTAATCTATTTCATTTATTGCATACATTATTTTCAGAGTAATTTATGAAAGAAAAAGGATCCTTTTGTTTTGATGAACTCAAAACTTGCAATCTAAAGCCTGATTTTTCTACTTTCAGTCAAAAGTGTAGATTTAAAATAATTTAAAATTAATGTCAAGACGATTAAACAAAAAATCTAACTTTTTATGAAACTTCAAATCTCCCATAAATTACATTTGTTATTAAATAGGCTTAGTTTTAAATTTTATTTGAAACTAAGCCTTGTTTAATAAACTAGATTGTTGATGATTTCTGAAACTAGATATACAATATATATTACAAATTTATTTGTCTGTCGGCAAATGTGAACCCACAAAATTGCAATTATATCAACTATAATTCATGATACTCGCACCTTTTTTCATTACACACAGCCAACTTTCACTCGTCGTCTACTGTATCAAATTAACGAGATTCTTAATCTTAATTCAAAGTCTTGGCTGACTAAAACTGCACGTAACTACTGCATGAGTAATAATCTTCAGAGTTCCGGATCTGAGATTCTTGTAATAATTGTTGGTCGATTGTATAATTACTATTGAGTAACACTTTATGTTTTAATTTACGATTTCTATTACTGTACGATATTTATGACAAACGGTACACGTAATAAAAAAACAACACATTTCAGAATGCAGACGTCACCCGGCATAAAAACACAATCCAATACTTTTCTTACGATTTGGTTGATTCCAACTAAACTTATAAAAGATACTTCTTAAGTAAATCTACTTTTGAAAATTCTAAGAATAAGATTATAAAAATGTTTACACTTGTGTCGTTCTTAATTTAAAGTCTCAGTCTGAAATAA